>BCLG01000289.1:197972-209604 GCA_001602295.1 Zoysia matrella
TATATATGTGTGTATATATATATGTATATATATATATATATGTATTTATATACATTTGTTATTTGTTATACGTATGTATGTATGTGTGTGTGTATATATATATATGTATGTGTGTGTATCTATATACACATATACATATACATATATATCTCTATAGATATATACATATGCTATATATCACGCTAGGTGAAGAATAAGGAGCCCTTCACCTGGAAAACACCCCTAACCAAGCGAGCCAGCCAACCAACCCCCAGCCGGCACATCTCGAATGTCCCATTTCGGGCCCGCCTTTTTTTGGTTCAACCCGTTAGCCGCGCCGCGCCCGTTAGCGAGGGTATAAAAGCGCCACTCAACCACACCCGTTTCTTCCTCTCATTTCTCTCGTCCGTAGTACGATCATTTCCCCAACCGCTCTCTTCACCCGTTGCCGCTGCGATTCGAGCGCTCCGCCACCGTTGCCCTCCCAACGCACGTCAGTGCCCTCCTCTCCTCCAGTGTTCGGTGGTTATTGTCTACGTTGCCGGCCTGGTCGCACACGTTGGAGGAGGTCGGCATTTCTCGATTTCATCGATGTCAATGTCAAAACCCTAGATTTTGTTCGTTCTCGCAGATTTTCAGTTCTGTAGGTTGTTTCCCGCGACGTCATTGAGGTGTGTAGACCAGGTTCATTAAGCCCTAGGTTTTTTGCGTCATTGATTTTTTGTTTCCTTGATCTCTTCGCTGATGTTGAAGTGCAGTAGTGAGGGTTGTTTTGGTGCGTCGTGTTTGGTTTGTGGAATTTTGTCATGTTTTTTGTTTTTTTACTGTGGTGTTCAGTAATTTGTATCATTGTCATTGATTGAAGTGTGATAATTGATTCAGTAATTTCTATACTACAAGTGTCTACATAGTATTGAGGGCGGAAACTTCTATTTTTTAAATTGAAATGAAATTTTTGCTTCAGTAATTTTATTTTTCAGTAATTTTCTCATTAATTAATTTTACGTAATTCAAAGTGTTTGTTCAGTAATTTCTCTATTACAGTTCTTCTCAAGCTTCGGTGTTTAGTAATTTAAGTTTATGTTCGGTAATTCATTCGTGTCTTCAGTAATTTCATTATTATGTTCTTAGTAATTTAAGTTTATATTCAGTAATTTCATTTCTATGGTTAGTAATTTCTTTATTATGTTCAGTAATAGGTAGCAGTGTTTAGTAATCTGTCAGGTTTCAGTACGTAGAAAGAGTAATGGCTGATTCTAGTTCTGATGTGGAGATTCAACCTCATCCCAATTCTGATTCTGTTACACCTCAGATACAAACACGTAGGGTAACTCGTTTAGCTGTTAGAATGTTTAAGGAGTCCCAGGTTGCTATTTCCCTGAAGGCTATTTTGCTTCTAATAATGATGATGATGATTTTGTCAATCCTCCTAACAAGTCTGCTTCTCCTTCTGCTGTGAAGAAGAAACAAGCTATTCATTCTATAGTGAAAAGGAAACGATCTGTTCAGGCAGCGAGGATTGATGATGATGTTGATAATGACGATGATAATGATGATGGTGATGAGGTATAGTTGCTACTAGTATTAGTATGCTATAGTTCATTTTCTAATCCATCTTAGTAAATTTCTTTTCAATTTCAATATCAGCCTTTCTTTTTTTCTATGTAAGTATTATAGTTCCATCTCAGTAATTTCATATTTTGTTCTTCATTGTGGCATATTCTGTGTTGTTTATATTTTTTTATGCAGTAGTGTAATTTTCATTTTCTTTTTGGCAGCTGCTACTGTTGGTAATTATTCAACAATACGTTGCTCGCCTCTTTAGGTTCTTGAAGCCATCAAGGCCATGCCAGAAGCTATGAAGGAAAGAATCTCATAGCTTGGTTTTGGCGATTTCTTGAATTTAAATATGGATGGCATTGGTGATAGAGCCCTGGCAATGTTTTTGATGGATCGTGTTAGAGAGGACCCCCTTCGATTTGAGGTGAACGGTAAGATTCTTCCAATTACTCCTGAGGCTGTACACAAAGTTTTTTCTCTTCCTATCGGTGGAAATAGAAATTTGCCATCCTACACCTACAAACAGAAGAAAGAATGACTTGTTGAGCTAAGAAGGTTATGTTAGGAGAAAGGGATGAAAGATTTTTTTTGTTGTGGGTTCTTCCAGAAAGAAATCATTTGATAATATGAAGTTGAATGATGTCCCAAGATGGGTTGTTGAAAAATTTGCATCGAGGCGAAAAGCTGATGATTGGGCTGTGCAGTGTTTTTTTATGGTTGTTCTCAATGCTTTGTTATTCCCCACCCGTAGTCTGTTTCTGTCTGCAAATGACTACTTGTTCTGTAAGGACTTGGTGTCGATGAAGGAGATTGATTGGTGCAGCGCTATGGTTGATTACCTGTGGGACAAATCAAAAAAATAGAAGAAATCCTTTTCTGTCAAGGGCAGATTTAAAACCCTCACTGTTCAAGGCTGCACTGCTTTCTTGATTATAAGAAACTCTTTACCAACTTAGTTTTTGTTTGATTGATCTACATAAATTGCATACTCCTTTCTTTATTCTCAGTAATTATTTGTTTCTTTATTCTCAGTAATTCTCAGTAATTACTTGTTTTATTATTCTCAATAATTCTCAGTAATTACTTGTTTCTTTATTCTCTGTAATTCTCAGTAATTACTTGTTCCTCAGTAATTTCATGCAATTGCAGATTATATTTATTTGTGCTCAGCAATTTTCTCTTCAATTTTTATCCAGGTGTACTATCTTGATAAATTAGCATGTGGTAACATGCTTGATGATTGTTCTATATTGCCTCGATCAAGGTTTTTCAACATGTCATTGATTCAGAAAATTTTGAAGGATGATAAGATGAGCTTGAAAGGCAAATGTGTTGCTTATGGTTCCTTACCTGTAAGTGTTTTTATGATTTTTCTTTTTGTGTTTTGTATTTCTAAATGCAATCGTATTTAAATCTGTCATTATTTGTTGCTTTTTAGTTGAGAGATAAATCTGGAACATGCTATGAGGATGTACGTGGTGATGAACAAAATGTTGGAACAGTACAAGAAGTTGCTCCATCTGTTGCTATTTGTGCTAGGGGCGGTCTGAGGAAGCCTGCTATTGAAGCTTCCAGTGTTAGGTCTAAGCGCAACATTGGAAAGGGAGCTTCAAAAAGTTCTTCCCGGACTTCCAAGACTAATCCCCTTCCTAAAATCATTCTTTGTCTGCGCCCATTGTTTGGTAGTGCTTTAGAATCAGTTTTAGATGATGGGCAAAAGCAAGCATTTGACAATGCTTTGAAGAAATATGACGAGAGTTTCTAGGGCATCAAAGATGATAAATTCTGCAATACAACGTATTCAAGATGCTCAAAACAATCGTGACTGAAATTACTGAACTATTGAATAAAGTTCCATCCTCTGCTAAGGCACGTAGTGAGAAGAAGCGACACTCATTTGTAAGTAATATTGAGTAGTTTTTTGTCTTGTTTCAGCAACTTCATACTATTTTTTTGTACAAATATTTTTTGACATTACTACTTTCTCTGATTTGTGGTTTTTTAATATATGTAAAAGCTAAGGAATCGTCTGGAGGCTGCAAGAGGAGGAAGAAGAACAAGCATCGGTAACACCCCTTTTTTTTGTAGTTTTTCAATTCAACTATTAACATTGTTTTGTATGACAAAATATTTCTATGTTTGCAAAAATATTTCAAAAACTCACTGCTGCTGCACCGACACTATCCTCTGTTCCATCTCCATCTCTCTCACCTATCCAATATCCATCTCCATCTCCACCTCTACCTGTCCAAGATCCATTCACTGTTCTATCTCCATCTCCATCTCCACCTCCACCTGTCCAAGATCCATCCCCTGTTCCATCTCCATCTTCCTCGCTTTATCAAGCTCCATCCCCATCTTTCTCTCCTCTCCGAGCTCAATCTCTGGCTCCCTCACCTTCTGCAGTAGCATCTCCACATCCGTCACCGGTCCGAGCAGCATCTCCTCCTTCACGAGTTCCATTTTCAGTAATTCCAGCTCTGTCTGCACCTCCCCCTGTCTTGCTTCTAACTGCACCTCCCCCTGTTTTGCCTCTACCTGCACCTCCCTCATTGTTGCCAACTGCTGTGGCACCTTCTGTTGTGACTGAAGATAGGATTGATGATGATGCTTCCAGAGAAAAACATGCAAATAAGTTAAAGTTTCAAACTTCTTTTATTTTAGTAATTTTATTGTTTTGGTAATTTTCATTTTTTATATTGTGTGTTTTTATCAGCTTGGAATGGGAACCATTGATGATGATGTTATTTTGTCTTGTGAAAAATCTGTGTCCCAATCTTCTGGTGTTGTGGAGGAAAAGTTTGATTTTTATACTTGGAAAACTTTCAGCAATATCCTCAAAGATTTAGATGATGACCAACTCAAAAGCAACTGCGCGATGAATCTAGAAGCAGAGCCTCAGGTTTCAGTAATTATCTTTTCTACTCAGTAAACATTTGTCTTTATTTGTTATTGTGGCTTAATATATTTTGTATACATTATTTATTTTATTTACCAGTAGATTGAAAAGGCCAGTCACCTGTTGTCCCTGTTCTGTCCCAGTCACAATCTTCTGGGATTCGACAGGGTGATTTTGGTAGTCAAACATGGCATGCTGCTGCCAGTGTTGTGCGAGAGTTGGAAGAAAGTAAATCTACCCCAGAGGACACTCAGGTTTTAGTAGTTACTTTAGTTTACTCACTAAGTAGTTGTTTGTTGTCTGTTAAGTAATTGTTTGTAGCTTTGTGGTTTCAATAATTTTATTCAATAAAGGCAGTCTCATTGTTTCAGCAAATTTATAGATATTTGAGTAGTTTCATCAGCGAGGTGGCTTCTCAATAACTTCATGGTTTTCAGTAATTCTTTGCAGCGTCGTGGTCGTGGTCGAGGACGTAGTCGTGCTGCCATATAGAAGAAGAAAGATGTATGTATTGTCCACTTTTTTGTTTCATATATTTCTCCAGCAAATATTTTTTTAGTATTCATGTATTTTATTGTCGGAGTAGTGCATGTTTATATTAACATTTTTGGTTTGTAGTCTGAACAAGCTGTTGGATATCAAGAAAAGTGGTTACACCTGATCCACTCATTACTCGATCAAAGAAAACTGACAGCATGTCATTGAAATCATTGCAAAGCAACCAGACTAAAAAAATTCGAAAGGAGAAGAAGAAAAAAAGAAGGATGTTGATGTAAAAGATGAGTTGCAGGAGATTGCAACTTTCGATGATTTTACCCTCACTAATTGTCTAGCTGTTAAACAGAGATATTTCAAATATTATCGAGATCTGAGGTCCCCTTCTAGTTTTCATTCAAATCCTTTTGAAAATGGAATATGGCGTCGTCCAGTCTCAAATCTCAATAAATTGTTAATCTTCAGAAATAATTTGTTCAAAGGCCAGTATGAAGACACTTTTAAAGTGTAAGTGTATATTTCACAGAACAATATTCATGCATGATTTGTTCACTATATTCTGTTATGTTCTTATAACATTTTATCTGATTATTTATTTGCTAAACATTTTAGGCAATGTTTTCTGAAATTCTCTAAGAAAATGCCCACACCTTCTCCGTTGAGCTCTTTTGAATTTAGTGGAAGCAGTATTCTTCGCTCCTTTGGCGATAATGAAATGGCTAACAATGACATTTTTTATTATTTCGCCCTGTGCTTGATGTCAGATGATACAGAATATAGGGCTGCCACTAGCTTCAGGATAATTCTCTTGTCACAAATAGTGGTGAGAATATCTTTTTCCAACTTTGCTTCAGTAATTTTTAGAATCATTTTATTTACTATGATGTGTCTGTATCGACATTGCTTTCAGTAATTTTTTTTTGTTCAGTAACTTCTATTCAGTAATTTTCATTTATTCAGGAACTTTGCTTTAGTAATTTTCATTTATTCAGTAACTTTGCTTTAGTAATTTTCATTTGTTCTTAAGTTTGATTCAGTAATCTCCATTTATTCAGTAGCTTTTCTTTAGTAATTTCAATTTGTTCAGTAAGTTTGATTGAGTAATTTTTAGTTGTTCAGTAAATTTTTATAATTAGTGTGTAGGGTTCAATTGATTCTGATTGCCTAATTAGTTACCTGCAACAACGGTACATATTGATGAAGTGATAAATGCCACTATCGTAAGTTATTTTTCTTACTCTTTTGTAATATAATATATAATTCAGTGTTATTTTCTTACTCTTTTGTTTCTCTGTCATGCCTTATTGGATCTACTTTATATTTTCTTATTTTCATAGGCGTTTGTACCTATTAAGAGTGACACTCAATGGGTTGTGTACTGCATCAACACTCTCTATGATCAAATTGATATCTTGGACTCTCTATCATGGGGACAGGAGTCAGACAAGCACGTGTATCATACCAAGTTTTGTGAATGTTTATGACTCGGCTGAATACTCTTTTGCAGAGGTTTACAAATTTCAAGTTTTCAGGCATCAACAAGTGGACTATGCCAACCTCTGGCTTATCAAAGCATTGGTAATGATTGTGCATTCTTCTGCTTAAAAGTTTATTGAACGTTATGATCCTCAAGTTCGTGGACTTGATGTTGTTGTTGAAACAGTTAAGTGTTCCTATTTCACCTATTTGACTCTTTTTTTAACATGTTCTGTTGTTATTTATTTATTATCATTTGTGCAGGGCCGGGGCTGCGAGTATAGGGCATAATACTTGCACTACCTCATGTTCCACAAATTGAATGAAGCTCAAAGGCCCTTTGCAAAGCACATTGAGGAGTATTCTTCGAGTTGCACGAGTGGAGATTCTCAAGAGTAGGATTATTTAGAATCAATTGTGCAAATAAAAACATTATGTGTACTTTATCTTTCATTTGTGTAGGAGAATCTTTTATCTTTGGTTTATGTGTACTGAATGCAATGTTGTTGGTTCACAAACTTATGTGATGTTCAGTAATTTTTTGATAATGTTAAGTAACTATCTTAATGTAATGTGGCTTTATTTCAGTAATGTGTGTTTGTAAATGATGTTCAGTAATTTTACTTCTATAATCGTGGAAATTCATCACAACGTTCGGTAATTTTGTAGCTGTTGTTCACAATGTGTCAGCCATTCTGAAATGAAGCACTTTAATTACTTAAGGTTCGATATTTTTTTCTATGGTTCGGTACTATTCAGTAATTTTTTTTCTAAGGTTCGATAATGTTCATTGATTTTGTAGCTGTTGTTCACAATGTGGTAGCCATTCTGAATCGAAGCACTTTAATATTTTATACACGTTATTGAAAAGATTAACTACAAAATATAGAAGAATAGTTGTACTGTTTTATATTTAGGTTCAGTAATTTCTCAATAGACGCTCAGTAATTTTTAATGGGCATAAGTTAAATAGTGGATTCAAAGTAAATGAACCAATAAGTAACTTTGTTGTATATCAATTACATGTCTATGTTTAATAATTCACACTCTATGTTTTGTAATGCCTTGTTTTTATTACAATATGTCACGTATTCAATAATTTCCTATAAACTTCAGTAATATTTGTATTAGCACCTTGGTTTGCATACATATCTGTACAAATTACATGCAATAGAGAGTAACAATTTCATCACACGTCAGATAGTGATTCGTTATCATCAAATTCTCCACGTTCTTCGCTTGTTGATGTCCCGTTAGAAATATATTCGGCATTACGTGGTGTTCTTGTTCCAACAGTACCTCCACCACGTCCAGTATTCAAAGAATTTCTAGTCCTGCTCAGTAAATATTCACAGTAATGCAGAAATTTGTTTCAGTAAACATTGAACCGTAATTGTTTTTCCCTTTCAGCCATTTTTTCAGTAAACATTGAATGAATGATGTTGGCATAAACTTACAAAGGTTCCTCTGTGTCAATCTCATGATTAAGTTGAGCATCTTTCGGCCCTTCTCCATACTCATTACTTCTCTTGTTTGCCATTCCACGACCACTTCCCCTTGGCCTTCCTCTTGGTCTTTTAGTGACACCTCTTGCAGCCTTCATTTGAGCTCTGTCACATGTGGTTGCATTGTGCCCTATGTCAAATAGACCACATTTACTGCACCTTCTTCGCCTTTTCTTTTGTCACGTAGAAAATGAGGTTGAGTAATTTCTTCTATTTCTATCCCTCTCTTTCTGCTCCATTTTGTTGTTGACACTGGTGATGCAGATGCTGATACATTTGCTTTTTCATGTTTAGTATTTTTTGCATTGCTGTGTGGTTTAGGTGATGTGTGTATGTCTCCAGGACCAGGTGCGCTTGCAAGACCTATATATGATGGTATTGCATGTAATATGCAATTGCATCCTTGATTATAGCTTTTGCCTTGTCTATTGTCTGTTCAGTACTTACAATACAATTCAGTAATAAAAACTTTAGTAATTTCTAAAAGAGTTTCAAATCCTTACCTGTGAGGACCTTATGGCAAACCTTTGTACCTTGAAAAGGTCTGCAAGTATGGATGTGATTCGATGGGCTTTTGTGTCACCATCTGGCCCGAAAAACATTTTGTCGTGCCTATCAAATGATATATCTTGACATGGTTGTCTTGTATAGTGCTTCAGGATATATCTTGTAGGTATTCGCCCCACAAAAAGGTGTCTGAACATGCAGACCAGATGGGGGCAGAAAAGCCCTGCTTCATAATCATACGTTAATAACAGGAGCAAATCTTTATGTTTTTGTATGGTTACTGGAAGCAATGATTTTTTACAAACCTGTGTGCTCCCAGGTCATGCACCCACAGCTGAATATAGCTTTTTCAGGGACATCTTCATTGTATATCGCTTTAACTGTGAAGGCGAGCTGGAGCCATGGGAAGTCAGTCTCCATCTTTCGATGTTCGACAAAGTAGTAGCCGCTCCATTCTATGTTTTCACGCACTTTGAAATTTGTGCTTGACTTCATGGTGTTTTTAAATCTGTTGTACACATTTCTCGTGCACACTTTGCTTAGCTGTACTTCATAGCCATAGTATGTTGAAGTTAGTGGTTCTGACTGTAGGTAGAAAAGGTTGATGTCAGTAATTCTGTTTTGAAGAAATGCGTTCTTTTACAAAACAGCATAGCCCGACCTATGAGTGGTACTTTTCCTTCATTTCATTTTCTCTAGTGTGATCAAGTACATCGAGGAACATTTTTGCAAATTCATGGATTGGCGTTGAGTTGTCTACATATCTGCTTTTTACTGTCCTGTTTACACTTTCACTCCGTTGTGTAGATTGGATGGTGCCGTAGAAAATTTCCTTGAAGTAAGCGCCAATCCACATTTTCCTTTCATTATAAAGCTTTTGTATTGTTTGCCTCTCTTTCAAGTTGAATTTTGGCTCCATCAATCTCCATGCAGCTTCAAACTCTGCTAGATTTAGTGGGTGGTTGTCACACCCGGTTTTATGATTAAAACCGAATGACCCTTTATGTATGCTCAGGAATAAGTTTCATACATAAAGTGACTTCATAAATGGTAAAACAGAACAATGTCTCGATTAACTAGCTATTACAAAAATAGACTAAGAGTCTTATCAAATTACAAACCAAACAGCGAAAACGAAACGAAAGCTTCTGGGCTCCACAGGCAGTTGACCGAATAGCTCGCCTAGACGTCGGCTCCAGGGTCTTCAAAGTTCTCCCAAGGTTCTCCCTCTACTGAGCAGCAATTATAAAGGCAAGGTTGAGTACGGATGTACTCAGCAAGTGTGAGAAACATATGACATGTGGCAATTATCAAGGAACAGGCAATATAGGTTTTAATTGCACAAAAGCACACATTAGAGACACACAATTCCTATTAAGCACCTAATTACTAAGTGAAAGATTCCGTACCTATGAATAGTAAAATGAGTAACAGAATTAGATCACAGTCTCCCACTGTGATTTACCAATCCAACCCAGTACCAATACCATCACTAAATCCCGCTAATCATGTGAGGGTCCATGCGATGCTTATGACCGTGAGCATGGCTGTCAAGACAGTTTTACACTCTGCAGAGGTTGTACAAATTTCCCCACAAGTAGTGATTTCATCTCCTGTTGCCAGGTGATTAAAAGAATCTCCATTATGCCTGTGCCGTCGCACTCGCACACTTCCTTTGGTGTGAGGGCCAAGAGATCACTACAAGGCTTTTCTATGACTTCCGCCAGCTTGTACGTGCCCACTAAGGTTTCACCTGTCGGGCACTAACCGAAACCCGAGAGGCCCCCTCTTGTGCCGAATGGTTCCCGGGAGTAACCCTTCCTTCCCCACACATCTCGTTCCAGGCGGATCCAGGCGTAACCCGCTTTTCCCGCTCCACCAGCTGGCACGCACAAAACTGGTTTTCATCACTTACTACGCCAGGCCGCACCCATTCTTGGCATCGTGGCTGTACGAAGATACATAGGTGGTCGCTCCACGAACCGGTCCTTAGATTTGGGAAGATAACTTACCAAGGGACAATGCCAGTAACCCTGCACACAGTCCTACACCAACCATATCGCCCAAATCATCGCTATCCAGGTTACTATTAATCTCCCATTAATCCTCGTGAAGCATGTATAATGATCCATTTAAATATACCCAACCCGACAGTAGCAATCTAAACATGCAATCTATCCAACATTAAAGTAAACTAAGGTGACAAGGCATAATGTGGAAAGCTAGGAATTTCTATTAATTGGTACGCAGTCAAGTTGACACAAGCATGCAGGCTACGAGATAGATGTTTTAAAATTAGGCGCAAGATGGTCAAGGACACTTGCCTTGCTGCTCTTGGGAGGAAAGATCGGCGGCCTCAAACTCTTGTTGTTGGAAGTCTTCAACGAACTGCAGCTCCGGGACGAAGTCGCCTAACGCACAAGAACACAACCAATCAAACAATTGCAACAAAACAGAACAAAACCAGTATGATGATGTCATGAATGCATAGGTTATTCTGTTACGATCGTTTTGATATATTATTTGCTTAAATCGGAGTTACGAATCAAAAGTTATAGCATTTATAAGGTTTAGGGGCTAATCTGTAATTTACAAAATTATTGGAGGACTAAATTGTAATTACCAAAAAGTTCAGGGGCTAAAATGTAAATTTGTCATTTCGGCAGGGACTAATTTGTAATTAAAATTAAGTATAGGGGCTTTTCTGTAAAAGTGCCATAATTAATTATTTAATAATTAATATAATTAATTATTAATTAACTATTATTAATTACTATTAACTAATTTATTAAATAATTTATTTTAATTATTTTCCAGATTATTGATTATATTTTTATTGGGAAAATCCGAAATTAATTAACCTAATATCTAATTAATTTTAATTAAATTGGTATGCTGACGTCATGCTGAGGTCGTGCTGACGCAATAAGAAATCTAATTTATTTTTAACTATAATTCGGGAATTAATCTAGGCCGTTGATTTTAAATTTAACGGATCTGATTATTCAGGTGACGTGGCTCAATGTGGGATGTCGGATCTGGATCTGATGGATGAGTTTATTTGGCGACGTGGCTCACTGTGGACGCTTAGATTTAGATCGGGCGGTAGGGATTTAAAACGAGGGGTGGGGTTGGCGTGAACCGTCCGATTTAAATCGGACAGCCGAGGATCGGCTCGGCCGGCTGGCCAGCGCGGCTGGAGGCCGCCGCA
>BCLG01000289.1:210002-232708 GCA_001602295.1 Zoysia matrella
CGCGCGCGAGAGAGAGTGGACCGGCTGGGGAGAGAGGGAGAGGCGGCCCAAGAGGGTTTTCTCTTTTTTTTATTTTTTTTATTACTTTTTAATTCTTAATCTTGTTGATTACTATTTGTCCATTCAATTAATTTATTTAAATTATATGCAATGACATGAAATGCTATGCTTCCCTTAGCAAATTTATTTTTAAAAGAATTTTCAATCTAGTCTAAATTGTAAAATGCATTTAAATTTTGAAATTTTAATATTTGAAAAGGTTTGAAATTTTGAGTGTCACAGTGGTTAATTACTAATGTAAGCCTTTCTTTATGCTTCGGTTGCTGGTCATACATTTGGCTCAAAGGGTCTTTGTACTTTCTGAGCATGTGCCACTGGTAAAATCTATGGAGTGTATTAAGGAATTTGCTTCTTATCGCCTTCTCCATGGCATTATTTTGATCTATAGCATACAGTAATAAGCGTTTGAGTATGATCAAATACATCACCTGCAGTAACTAATGTTATATATTTCAGTATTTACTTATTCCCTAGACTGGTGAAATAGATAAACTTCAGTAACTACTTATTCATATTATATTCAGTAACTACTTCTCTATAGTGTTCAGTAATTTGTTTTGAGCATAACTATTCAAAATACAACCAGTAGTTTTTTAAACTGTGAAAATTGTTATGGGATCTTTGTTCTTCATGCACACCCTCAACTGCTGGAATACCCATTCAAATATATCCGAGCGTTCATCCCTAATCAATGCTTGTGCGAACACTATATTTTGTAGTTGATTGTTATATCAGACAAACATTGCGAGCGGTATGGAGTACCTATTGGTTCTATATGTTGTGTCAAATGTAATGACATCACCATAATCTGGAAAAAAGTCATTCATGAGTCACTTTTTGTTTTAAATTATGATATTGTATTTATAATTAGTTTTTGTTACCTTTATAGTTCTCTTGTTGGCTAGCATGACTCCAAAACACATTTCTCACCACATTCTTACTGTCAACTTGAAACTTGTAATAGAATTGTGAGTTGTTTCATTTGCATTCGTCAAAGAATTCTAGCAACTTTGGGATATCGTCTTCCACCTCACAGCGAGCAAGGGTGGCTCTTCTGCTGCCAAAACAGCACAGCAACAAAATAATATCAGTAACAACTTTGTATGATTCAGTAATTACTTCGCAAGGTTCGGTATTATTTCTCTAGACTAAGAATGAACTTGGGGTCAATTCTCTGATCCTACATTCAAATAACATTTAGTAAAATAATATCAGTAATTATTTTTCTCAAATATAAAGTTTTTACATTAGTGTACAATATTACACTTACATGCATGAAGATTAGCTCTTCTTCAGGAGTTACTACATTCTCTAGTGGGACTAGAACTGGCGGCGTCATAATTGCTTTGTAACGCATAGGATCTTCGAGCCATGCTGGGCTAAGTGATAATCTTTATGTGGGAACTAGAGCTGGTGGTGTCTCTAACACTGTAGCAGCAGCAGTGGCAGTATGGGCAGCAGCGGCAATTGCAGGACCAGTAGCAAGGGCAATAGCAAGATTACTAGCAGCAACAGCAGTAATTGCATTAGTAGTAGCAGGGGCATTAGCAAGAGTACTAGCAGCAGCAGCAGCAGCAGTCGATGATGTTGATCCATTAACAGAAGAGTGTTCCCTTGCTAAAGCAATTACTTTTAACAAATGCGAGACAGCTAAGGATTGTCTATAGTAGCCTCAGTTTGCTGGTTAATAGATGCAGCATCATTCTCCATGGGTAAATATTCACTAAAAGTGAAAAAAAAGAATATTATTGAATAGATTAAAGAAATACTATTTAGTAATTATGAAAATAACATTCAGTAATTATAAAAATAACATTGGTACTTTCTAGTAGATCAACATGGTCCAGTAATTTACACAAGTTCAATGCAATTAGTTCAGGTATTAGTAAACATGAGAGGAATTGAGTTCAGTTTCAGTAATGGTTCAGTTTTTAGTAATTTCCAACACATAACAGGAATTGAGTTAAGTATGTTCAGTGTCAGTAATTTTATAAATTCCAGTACAGATTTCGTCAGTAATTTAAATCTTCATGTCAAGTCGTTTGTTACTTGATCCAATAGTCGGCAAAGTTACTTGTTGTCATATTGAGACGAGTGGTACTAAACACGAAGCCAGACTGCAACAAAAAATTTTCCTATTACACGAGCTACTCCTATTGATAGAACAAAAAACTGGAGAAACTTTGCGTGGCATTATTACTGTCAGTGCATATGCAACCCCGCCCCGTTATGTTATGGAATAATTTTGCTATTGTTTGATCCAGTTTATGCATTTCAAATGGATATTTCAGATTACTACATTTGAGTATATTCTAGATATGAAGAAATATCATCTATATTTGCCAAAAGCATGAAAAATATAGTGAAAACATTACAATTATAATTTTGAGCTAATTTCCTCTCCAAACAATTCATGTTACAAGGAACATCAAACCCAATATAACCTAAAGTAGTTAAGATATGAGCTCCAACGTTTCTCATTACTATTAGTGCAATAAAAAAATTCTATCCTCAACATGTGTGTACTCAAAAACAATATTTTGAGCTCCATGCACTTGTGTTTTTAATTAAAGAAACTTATTCACACGACTTGTTACAATCATAAGAGAAATGTGTATTTCGTGACAAAACATAAGTCATTGGAGGCTCCACTAAAGATTGCAAAATATTGGTATGAGCAATGCGTAATTGTAGTTCAGCATAAGCAACACGATTGTATCCAGATGAGGTGAGGGACTCACGATGTGTATTATGTTTCTTACTCATATTAGGCACCACACAAGCATCATTATCCATATCTTTTATTTCATCAAGTTGCTCAACATTGGCTTCAAATTTGTTCTCAGTCTCCTGCATTATGTTAGGCATAAGACAAGAAACAAAAAATGTCTCTATATTTAGTTGCGCGTTGTAGTTAGAGATAAAGTATCACAACTCTTTTTTATCACATTCTCCTTTTGACAAAGACAAATCAACAATAGGTTCCAATAATTTCTGATGTTATTTATTATTATTATTATTGATAAAATTATTAGTATTAATATTAATAGAATTAATTTATCATATTATTATAATTACTAGTATTAATATTAATTACTACCTCCATTTCAAAATATAAGCATTTCTAGGTTCGATTAAAGTCAAATTCTTTTAATTTTGACTAATAATATTTAGAAAACTACATAATTTCTAATATAAAAAAAGATACTTTTATGAAAGCTAATTTTACAATGAATCCAAAAATATAATTTTTATCACATAAAACATTATTAATGGCCAAAGTGATTGAAGTTTGACTTTGACTAAACCCAGAAATGCCTTTATTTTGGAATGAAGGGAGTATATATTATAATGACAAGTATTACGAGTATTATTGTAGTTATTATTATTATTATTATTATTATTATTATTAGAATTTATTTTGTTAAAGAAAACGATTATTACAATGTGTTGATGCAAGGATGTCACAATAAACCTAGTTTTGTGATTTGTTTTTGTATCAGAAAACTTGGCTTAATCTTGATGCTTGATTTTGGATTGGACGGATTGGATTTAAATTAACTAAAGGTTATAGGTGGATTTGATCTGGGCCGTCGATTTGGAATGTAATGGTCCAGGGGGCCCACAGCCTGGTGGCTGTGACAGAGCGCCTGCTAGGAGAGGATCCATCGACCCTCAGAATCTTGTCGAGTGTCACTCGATGATACGAGGACTAATAGTACAACTCATACATGATAAAATATTTTAGAGGTGTTGATTAAGTTACAAACCAACATCTAAGTGTGGAAACATTAAACTTATTTAAAATACTTCTAGGGTCTCCTAGAGACTAAGCACAGGGTGACATTGAGCCCATACAATGCACCTTCTAGTAGCAAACAATTAGATCAGTGCGGTGAACAGAGCTGTCAACGGACATAGCCACCCATGGGGTCGCTTCTGTCGGTCGGTCCAGAGGAGAGAAAGATATATCATATGCAAACAAAAACAACAGAGCAAAGCTTACTCTTAAACATGATAAGGCTCACTCAAATAGGATGACTATTTTAAAATCTAGTGTTGATATAGTGCATCTTTATTTTTAGATTTTTAGCAGTAAATTATGTTTTGAGAAATATAAATTTCATTTGTACTTATAACTACCACAATTGTGGTTGCCAAGCAGCTTTTGATATATCAAACAAATCATATTAGTTTCTCATACACTTCATAATTCACTTCTTAACTATGATATGATACAGTGAGATAAGTGGCACTCGTATTGTGAGAATTAGCTATTACAATTAATTTACATCCTGCAGGAGAAATGTAACGATCGAGTTTTTCTTACCTTTCGATAAGTCCTGATCTTTTGTAACATTGCCAATCTTAGGAGGTTGGCAAGCACGACATCACAAACGATCAATCAAAAAATCATAATATAAGCATTAAAAACAAACAAGAATAGAAAATTAGCAAGTTAATGTAAATTTATTAGAAAGAACTCATCCAAAAGGGTCTATCGGCACGCAGGTCGGAATTAACTCAGAGCAGAATGATCACTATCGAGAAATCCACAGAAAACTGCAATGGAAGCATCTTCATGACAGCAGCGGCCAACCTCCTCAACGCAGGCACTCTTGACTGTAGGAGCCGACTTCACGGTCCGTCGGGGACGTAGTCGAAGTCAAAGCTGTGGGTATCCTTTGAAAACAACAAATTAGGAAGCCGTGAGTACGAATACTTAGCAAACCACATACTACCAAACAACAATGTATGCATGCAAATGGTTTCAAGGGTAAAGGCTGGCTCAAGGGCTAATTGCAAGTTTAAAACATCTTATTTTATTTTAAAGATGCAAGAAAGTTTTATTTTAAAACTGTCAGATTTTATTATCTTGCCTCGCAGGGATCTCTGTTATCTCGGACGGGGGTTCATTTTAAATGTCGGTGTAATCTCCACACGCGGCCACACCTCAAAGGCTGGAGTTCAAAACATTTTTGAAAATAGAGATAGAGGGAAGAAAACAACACTAATCATCGTGGAAGTTCTCAGGCAGTCTCCCTCTTCAGGACTGGCAATGTGCATTGACTGTAACTCTACAGAGTTTATAAACCTGGACCCATGAGAAGTGCCATCGAAAACTACCGTCGTAGTCCCAACGAACACACAAGACCCGTCCACAAGATTTAACTGGCGTTACCCGTCCTCCAGGATAGGGATTCCAATTGCCTACGCAAACGGGTCTTAGAGCTGTGAAGAGCCAACCACTGATTAGGTGGGGTATCTCGATCTCATGTCGAGAGTCATTGCTGTACACCACACTAACACAACACCGCCAACCCAGGGGTAAACATCCAATCTCGGCAAGCTTCAAGATCAAGCCTTTGCCTATACAGGGTAACATGGTGTGTATGGAAAAGCACTGGAGACATGTGACTTGACGAACCGATCCTCATATGCCGAGGCAGGCACTCCCCATCCTCAACGCCAACAACTAAAAGTCTCACGGAAAGATCCCAGCTCGGATCTTCTTGTTATATCCGTCACAGGTACGCCCACAGAGACTTCTCGAAAAGTCCCCTAGCTCCTCAAACTCAGCCTGCCCACGCTAAATAGTTTTGTATATAGTTATTTACAAAACTCACACATTTGAATCATAGTTCAAAATTATTTAACACAAATTCTATTTTTATAGTGATAGGTGTAAGGTAAAATAAATGCGACTAAGCATGGCTAAGAATAAAGTAAAATAATCATTCTAAAGCAATCCTAGGGCTCATATTTTGTGGAAGGCTTGGGAATGTTACTAGCATATTTTAAAACAGTTGGTATGCAAATTATGGTTGCAAAAAAAATATGCAGTTTAAAATGCTAGGTACAAAAGTGATTAAGAAATGTGGCTTGCATGGCAGCTCGGAATCGTAGTCGAGATCTGGGTCATCGAACTGAGCAGGAACACAATACTACTCCTCGGGGTCACCAGCTAAACAACAACATGAACAGGGGTGAGACACTAGGTACGCGACAATTTAAATTCGAATAATTAAATCTAAATTTAAATTGCTAGACTAAACGTGCTCAAATCGTTGTTTGAAAAAATTCTATATGACATTCTCGAGAGACGAATTTAACGAAACAAACTAGGGAAACTTTGAAGACCAAACGGAGTTCCCCAAAAATCACTGAAGATTTACCATACAAAAACAATTCCACAAGAAGAATTTTCTCATAATATTGCTCTAACCAAACACTGACAATAGATCAACCCTCACTGATCTGCTCTACTGCATGAACGGTGCTCAAGTTCCAAAGCTCTTGATCTGAACTCCTAAATCCTTCCTTTGCTAAACAACACAGCTGGGCACCACAGACAACGACTTGATCACTCCGCATGGCGCTCCTGGGACTAACTGCGGACTCCATCGGCCAAGCTACTGCCACCCCAGACAACGATGACCACTCAGGCTGATTGATCTACTGTAGATCAACACAGAACTACAACGCTACGAATTGCTACCGAGAAAACGCTACCGAACAAGTCGATTTAACTACGATTCAAACAGAATACCAGTAGGTACGAGAGAAACATTGGTACGCTCACCGAGCACTTGGACTGACGAGGACGAACGCACCGCTGCTAGATGAGCAATAGCGGGAACGGTCTTCACTCACAGCACAGGATGACGACTTCACCCTGCGCGGGACATGAGGGTCAGGACATCGGCGCTCCACACGGAACCAGCGGCCACGTGGGCGAGAAAGCTCACCAGGCACACCACGATGTTGGCACCCTGCACTGCACCGGTGCTCGATCCACTCGTCGCGCGCACCGGCGTGGAGAGGAGGGGCAGACACGGGTCAGGACGAAGACGGACCGGGCGATGGCAGAATGGATCGTGGTCGGAGAGCGGCGGCTCGGGGAAGAGGGCCGCGTGCGCCGATTGCAGGGACGGAGGCGCGCGCGGGTCCTCCCTGCTGTGAACTTAGAAGAGGGGAAAGAAAATGGTTGGTGGGAGAGGGGATATGAATAAAGGGATATTTATATTAGAGAGGGGATCAACTTGGGGGTTAAGAAAAAGGTGGGGGTTGGTGGGAGAGGATAAGGATAGTTTAACTTAAAAGATTTTTAAGCCCCAGAACAAAATTTGGGAAAAGAATTTATCCGGCGCCAAAAAGAATCAAGGAAGGAAATTTGAATTGAAGAAAATGGAATTCGGGGACAATTTCTTTATTTAAATTCATCGAAAATTCGGGTTATTACAGACTCCCCCCTTATAGGATCTCGTCCTCGAGATCTAAGAAGCAGACTCAAACAAATAAGGAAACTCTTTCTTCAAACTCTCTTCTTTCTCCCAGGTAGCCTCTCGCTCAGTGTGGTTGCTCCTTTGAACCTTGAGAAACTTGATCTTGGACCTCCTCGTCTCTTTGAATGCTTCATCAAAAATCTTCACTGGGTACTCCAGGTACTCGAGTGTGTCCTGAATATCCAAAGCATCAGGGACAACTTGCTCCTCCGACACTCGAAGACACTTCTTCAGGTGAAAGACGTGAAAAATAGGATGCACGCCCGCCAGCTCGGATGCCAACTAAGCAAGCTCACCGATCTTCCTTAGAACCCGAAAAGGTCCAACAAACCTCGGAGCCAACTTCCCTCGGACATGGAAGCGATGCGTGCCACGGAGAGGTGACACCTTGAGATACACCCAATTATCAACCTCGAAAGAAAGGGACCTCCTTCTCTTATCCGCATAACTCTTCTGACGGCTCTGAGCAACCCGGAGATACTCTTTGCTCTTCTCAACCTTCTCTTCTGTGGCTTTGATGGAATCAAGACCGAAGAAAGATCTCTTACCAACCTCTGACCACAAAAGAGGGGTACGGCATCTTCTACCATACAATGCATCAAAAGGTGATATTCTCAAATTGGCCTAAAAGCTATTGTTGTAAGAGAACTCCGCAAAAGAAAGACTGTCCTCCCAACTCTGCCCATAAGTGATCACACAAGCCCTCAACATATCCTTCAGAATCTGATTCACATGCTCTGCCTAACCATCTGTCTGAGGGTGATAAGCTGAACCATACACCAGGTGTGTACTCATAGCCACATGCAAGCTCCTCCAGAATCTCACGGTAAACTGAGGCCCGCGATCTGACGGAATGCTCCTCGGTGCACCATACAACCTCACGATATTGTCGATTACACCTTCGCCAACTTATCCGCCGAGAAGTTATTGCGTACAGAGATGAGGTGTGCAGTCTTGGTCAAGCGGTCCACCACCACCAAGATGGAGTTATGGTGATATGAAGTCATCGGCAACCTAGTGATGAAATCCATACTGATGTCATCTCACTTCCAAAAAGGGATCGACAACGGCTTCAGCAATCCAACCGATCTCTGATGCTCATCCTTAACTCGTCGGCAAACATCACACAAGGCAATATACTCAGCAATGTTCACCTTCATGCCAACCCACCAAAAACAAGTCTTCAGATCCTCGAACATCTTGATGCAGCCTGGATGGATAGAATACCTCAAATCATGAGCCTTTCTCAGAATGGCATCCTGCAACTCTGGTACTTTTGGAACATAGATATAGTCCGCAAACCACAAAACATACTGCTGATAAACATGAAAACCAGGTGCTTTGCCTTTTCTCATCTTCTTCAAGATCAACTAAATCTATCGATCACACCTCTGAGCTGACTTGATCTCCTCAATCAACAATAGCTTCAACCTGAGCTCGTGCAAGAAACCCTGAGGAACAATCTCTACTCCCAAACTAGTTAGATCTGTAAGAACCTCCGACTGCCCAGACATCAAAGAACAATGAGCCCTGCAACTCAAAGCATCCGCTACCACATTGCCTTTATCCGGGTGATAGTTGATGCTAAGATCGTAAACCTAAATCAACTCAAGCCACCTCCTCTGCCTCATGTTAAGCTCTGTCTGGGTGAAGATATACCCCTGTAACGACAGGGTTTTTCTTACCTTTCGATAAGTCTTGATCTTCCTTAACATTGCCAATCCCAAGAGGTTGATAAGCACGACATCACAAGCGATAAATCAAAAAACCATAATGGAAGCATTAAACAAGAAACGAGAGTAGAAAATTAGCAAGTTAACGCAAATTTATTAGAAAGTAATCCTCCAAAGGGGTCCATCGACACGCAGGCCAGAATTATCTCAGAGCAGAATGATCACTATCGAGAAATCCACAGAAAATTGCAACGGAAGCATCTTCATGACAGCAGCGGTGAACCTCCTCAATACAAGCACTCTTGAGCGTAGGAGCTGACTTCACGGTCCGTCGGATACGTAGTCGAAGTCGAAGCTGTGAATATCCTCTGAAAACAACAAATTAGGAAGCCGTGAGTACAAATACTCAGCAAATCACGTACTACCTAACAACAATATATGCATGCAAATGGTTTCAAGGGTAAAGGCTGACTCAAGTGCTAAATGCAAGTTTAAAACATTTTATTTTACTTTAAAGATGCAAGAAAGTTTTATTTTAAAACTGTCAGATTTTATTATCTTGCCCCACCGGGATCTCTGTTATCTCAAACGGAGGTTCATTTTAAATGCCGGTATAATCTCCACACCTGGCCACACCTCAAAGGCCGGAGTCCAAAACATTTTGAAAACAGAGATAGAGAGAAGAAAACAGCACTGATCATTATGGAAGCTCTCAGGCAGTGTCCCTCTTTGAGACGTGGCAATGCGCATTGACTGTAACACTATAGAATTTATGCACTAGACCCACGAGAAGTGCCATCGAAAACTACCGTCGTAGTCCCAACGAACACACAAGACCAGTCCACAAGCTTTAACTGCCGTTACTCGTCCTCCAGGATAGGAATCCTAATTGCCTACACAAACGGGTCATGGAGCTATGAAGAGCCTAACACTGATCAGGTGGGGTATCTCGATCTCATGTGAGGAGTCATAGCTCTACACCACACTAACACAACATCGTCAACCCACGGATAAACATCCAGTCTTGACAAGCTTCAAAATCAAGCCTCTGCCAATACAAGGAAACGTGGTGTGCATGAAAAAACACTGGAGACATGTAACACGACGAACCGGTCCTCATATGCTGGGCAGGCACTCTCCATCCTCAACGCCAACAACCAATAAGTTCCACGCAAAGATTCCAGCCCGGATCTTTCCGTTGTACCCGCCACAGGTACGCCCACAGAGACTTTCCAAAATGTCTCCCAGCTCCTCAAACTCTAGCCTGCCCCCACTAAATACTTTTGTATACAGTTATTTGCAAAACTCACATATTTGAATTACAGTTTAAAATCATTTAACATAAATTCCATTTTTATAGTGATAGGTGTGAGGTAAAATAAATGCGACTAATCATGGCTAAGTATAAAGTAAAATAATCATTCTAAAGCAATCTTAGAGCTTATATTTTGTGAAACGATAAATAGGCATAGCTTGAGAATGTTGCTAGCATATTTTAAAATAGTTGGCATGTAAATTATGGTTGTAAATAAAGTATGTAGTTTAAAATGCTGGGTACCAAAGTGATCAAAGAACGTGACTTGTCTGGTGGCAGCTCGGGATCCGGGTCGTCGAACTGAGCAGGTACACGGTACTACTCCTCGGGGTCACCAACTAAACAACAACACGAACAGAGTTGAGACACTAGGTACGCGACAATTTAAATTTGAATAATTAAATTCAAATATAAATTGATAGACTAAACGTGCTCAAAACGTTTCCGAAAAATTGTATACGACGTTCTCGACGAGAAGAATTTAACGGAACAAACTAGGGAAACTTTAAAGACCAAACGGAATTCCCTAAAAATCCCCAAAAATTTACTGTACAAAAACAATTCCAAAAGAAGAATATTATCAGAATATTCCTCTAACCAAACACTGACCATCGATCAACCCTCACTGATCTGCTCTGCTGCATGAACGGTTCAAGTTCCAAAGCTCTTGATCGGAACTCCTAAATCCTTCTTTTGCTAACAACATAGCTGGGCACCACAGACAACGACTCGATCACTCCGCCTGGTGCTCCTGTGACTGACTGTAGACTCCATCGGCCAAGCTACTGCCACCTCAGACAACGAAGACCACTCAGGCTGATCGATCTACCGTAGATCAACACGGAACTACAGCGCTACGAATTGCTACCGAGAAAACGCTACCGAACAAATTGATCTAACTACGATTCAAACATAATACCAGCAGGTACGAGAGAATCATTGGTGCGCTCACCAAGCACGTGGAATGACGATGACGAAAGCACTGCCGCTAGACAAGCAGTGGCAGGAACGGTCTTCACTCACAGCACAAGACGACGACTTCACCCTGCACGGGACACAAGGGTCAGGACATCGGCGCTCCACACGAACCAGCGGCCACGCGGACGAGAAAGCTCACCAGGCAAACCACGATATTGGCACTCTGCGCTGCACCGGTGCTCGATCCACTCGTCGCGCGCACCGGCGTGGAGAGGAAGAGCAGACACGGGTCAGGACGAAGACAGATCGGGCGACGGCAGAACGGATCGTGGTCGGAGAGCGGTGACGTAGCTTGGGTGTGGTCGAGGATCGACTCGGGGAAGAGGGCCGCGTGCGCCGATCGCAGGGACGGAGGTGCACACGTCGGGCAGGCGAGCGACCTGAGTCCTCGCTGCTGTCAACTTCGAAGTGGGGAAAGAAAATGGTTGGTGGGAGAGGGGATAAGGATAAAGAGATGTTTATATCAGAGAGGGGATCAACTTGGGGGTTAACAAAAAGGTGGGGGTTGGTGGGAGAGGATAAGAATAGTTTAACTTAAAAGATTTTTCAGCCTCAGAACAAAATTTACGAAAAGAATTTATCCGGCGCCGAAAAGAATTAAAGAAAGAAATTTGAATTGAAGAAAATAGAATTCAGAGACAATTTCTTTATTTAAATTCATCAAAAATTCGGGTTGTTACAAGAAACTTGATTACAAGGCATATATGCACTTCTACGAAGTTATACGTGGCAACCTTTCACATCAGTATAATCAGACCAGTCCAATGGTCATTACTCCCGAGCAGAGGTCCTCCATGTGATATCTACGCTTGGGTTTATCCATAGTTAGATGCAACACTCCAAATGAAGGGGTTTAGTTTTGTCCGAGCACTACGATATTGGTGCTACATTGGTTTTCTAAGTCTCATATATCTAGTATGTAACCAACACTATTCGAACTTGCTCAACAGGACCAATAATAGTATGGTCCTTAACCAACACAGAGAAGGTTACCACCGTGAAGGCCTAGCCTTCTCAAACCATCCTACATCCACCCTCATCTAGTCTCCAATTCAATATTTCATGTGATAAAATAAACCAACTTCATTTCTTCATGTGATACTTCCAACGCAAAGGTAATACTCTGGAGCTCGCGAGTGAAGTTCCCATTCACTCTCCTGTTAACTAAAACTAATAGCACGATCTACATCGAGTTACCTGTACTAAAGATACTTAACAAAGGTAATAAGGTATCAATCATGCAATATATGGTTTCAATCAACTCTTAAAAACCTAATACACAATACGTACAATAACCATAGACACTGATAAACATAAAATGATTAAAACAGGGTAAATGCATCGGGGCTTACCTTAGTCTTGCTCAAAGTTAGCTTCCTCGGTTAATGCAACATTGTCGAACTCCCCCTTAGATGGCTCTGTTCCTATGGAATGATATGCATAAGTTCTAGGATATGCAACTTTTATACTCTATTGAAATCACATGCGATGATAGCTTTTTCCTATCAAAATGTGTGACTAGTAAATTTAGTTATAAACCTTCTATAACATGCTTATAAGAAACATAAAGTATGATTTGATTTGTCCATAACAATACAGTGGTTGCAAATTAATTTTGACCAAATTTTATGATTTATTAAAATCAAATTGATTTACAAGGATTTAATACCATTTAACCAAAATAAATCATTCAAAAATCATTTCTGATGAAAATTCACACGAACTTTTCTAAAACATAAAGTTTGACCAAAGAAACAGAAAAGTGAAATTTTCATTATTTTTAGCATGCCAAGGAATGAAGATATTGAATTAATAAGTTAATATGTGCCGTGAATTAATTTATTTAATTCCTTGCACAGATCCAAAAATTGTTAGTTTAAGAATGTTGTTCTAGCTAAGAGAATCCTAATAAAATTTATTTCACAATTTTAGCAGTTAAGATAAATTTTCTATGAGATTTAGAATTTTGAAACCATTTCTGATCTATTAATAATTCTTTTCGCAAAAGAATAAAAATATCCAGCCCTCATGGTCCTGGCCACACACTGGGATTCAGAGATACCGAAACTACAAGAAATAGGATCATCTATGACAAATCATATTCGTCATGGAATGTCAAAAATTCGTAATAAAATGACATCTGTGACGAAAAAATGTATCGTTATGTATCTCACGTCATAGATTAACTCAGTTGATGATTTTGATGTCTTCGTCACAGATTATACAAATCCATGACGTTTTATGTTTGTCATAGAAAAGCCCAGGCCCGGCAGAGCCCAACTCTTAGTGATGAATTGAATTCGCCATAATTTAAAGTGTATGACATGGATGCCACTGTCACCCAAAATGAGTGACATGGCTGCCAACGTGGCAACAAATTGGATCACATTTTGCATCCAGATCATTTTGAATTTGACCAAAAATTATTTTTTGCACTACAGAACTTTTCCAATACATTTTCAATACAACCTAATAATATTTCTTTTCACTATAATATTCAAAGGATTCAGAGAAACACAAATTGCATGTAATATTACATGAATATGCAGATTTTTTTATTCAAACATCATTTATGTACAATAAAAAGTGACTTATCCAAGATATCAACACAGAGTGATCTAGCAACTTGAAATACCTAACTAACAACAAAACGCTTACATTCTATTTGCACACCAACAAACCATTCTGAGGCATCTAAATGGTAAAGTCAACTACACAACAGCAAAAAATTTGTTCGACCAAGCCATGGCACCATTCGTCCTCAGCACCTACAAGTTTTCCAAGAAAATATAAAAAATGAGCTATAATACCAGACAAAATAAGCTACAATGACATACAGAAAATGTTGCAAAATTAAATTCAATCACATGAACAGAGATCACAAGTTATTTCACTGCAACAAGTTTTATTCCTTCCATCACAGAATGGAACAGATAAGTTGCTATTCTGAATAATCCCACAAAATTAATGAAGAAAAATTACTGAAAGAATTGGCCATACTAGTTTTAATATTCTAAATAATCCCACAAAAATCTTGTGGCCTCCATGGACTAACCTGCAGGTAGGGGAGATGGATAGGGACGCGTCTGCCCGAACTATCAAGGTGATCCATTCTGACATCCAGGAATTAAGAAATTTTTACCACCATCGCATCACATCAAGGATGATCCATTCCAACCAAAAGCCCCGAAAAGGAAATATTCTAGATTAAAACAATTGTGGTGAAATAGAATACACATCGAGAAAGTTACCTATATATGTTATGAGAAATAAGAATCATAATGGATGTACTTAGAACTGTAAATTTAAGAAGCGGATGATATTTAGAAGGTAGAATAGATCTAGTGTGTATGCTACTTGCTACCCACTGATAACAACTGGAAATAAACATTTCATGATAGTTG
Source organism: Zoysia matrella (assembly GCA_001602295.1). Taxonomy (NCBI): domain Eukaryota; kingdom Viridiplantae; phylum Streptophyta; class Magnoliopsida; order Poales; family Poaceae; genus Zoysia; species Zoysia matrella. The sequence continues at coordinate 224,719 of BCLG01000289.1, forward strand.
ACAAGTATTAAAAGGCACTGCAGTCACCAATTTAGTAATTCTCAAGTCTACCTATAAAGAGAACCATGTCGATAATAGCAACAATATTTGCAAGAAATCATCTCTCAATAAAATGATAAGACAAGCTGTATTTTCAGTGCAACATCATAGCATGAAAGTACGTGACCAAAAATCACCAAGAAAATAACAAAGTAAAGCTCCATCTGAGGCAATCCTGTTGCAGTTATTACTTCTTAGAAGAACAAAGAGCAGGACAAAGTATGCACATCAGTTTACTGTCTGACCAATAAAATTAAAAAATGTTAGTAACATTTACTTAAAATTCATTCGCTACTGGTATGCAAACAATTTAATCCTTGACAATCCACAGCATTACAAATTTAGAAACATGCTCACCTAGAACAGTGGCAATGGAGGCCGTGGCCTTCCCCGACGGGGCGTTTGGCCAAAGCAGGCTGTGGCCCTTCCCCGACAGCGGGCGGCGCTTGTCCCGACAGCCTATCGCTGGGCCGCCGCCGCTGCCGCCCCTGTCGCTACCCACCGCCGCCGCCGTACACAGCCTGCTCCCGGGCCGCCGCTCACCAGGCTGCTGTCCGCCTCCTCCAGCCCCTGCAGCCGCTGCTCCCGCCTCGCGCCGCAGCTCCCGCAGGCCCGCCAACATGCCCCGGAGCTGCCCGCCGCTTGCCATTGCTGCAGCGCCACCCGGCGGCGGCACTGCCGCCCCCTTGCACCAACGCTGCTGCCCGCCACCATATCCGCCCCTGCACCGTCCCCGCTGAGGCCTGCCACCGAAGGGGAGAGAGAGAGAGAGAGATGAGAAACGAAGAAAGAGGACAACAAACTGGAGAGATTTAAAATGGCTCCGCAGTTTGGATTCCTTACAAACCCGAAAATGTCTCAGGGAAAGTGTTGATTTCCCTTGGGGCCCGGAGTGTTTAAATTTTCATACATTTTTCCTATGACGAAATTTCTAAAACATCATTGATTACCAGCTAAACTGTGACAAATTTTTTAAATTGTCATTTAGTAGCAGGTCAAATTGTGACAAATGAAATAAAACGTCACTGATTAGTGGCTCATGTACCATTAGTAACGGTTGTCAAAATCGTCACGTCGAATTTGTCACGATTAGCATATTTTTTGCACGTGTTGACACATGAGAGCCGGGTCTTATTTGAATAGGCCACACGGTGGGCTATTAGATTAGCCGCACCGAGTCATAGAGCCACAGAATCTCCACAAAGAGGCTCGGCTTAGGCGGTCAACAATAACACCGTGGACGATCGTAGGTGGCGCTTACCGGCATTCCTCACCGGCGTGGCTTACCACGGGCGGGTCCCATGGCCTCTAGTGTTAAAATGGTACATGAACCGCGGCAAACTTGGTGGTGTGCAATCCGGGTGGAGGTCCTCACCGGAGTTGCTCGGGTGTTGTCGTTGATTAAACTCGACGCTTTCTTATCTGTGAGCTTCACCATCGCTCATAGATGGCCGGCGGGAGAAGACGGTGTCGAGGGGGTCCATAAGATGGTGCGTGCCGGTGGGGTGGTGAGTTCCAACAGCGGTGCTAGCTCTCGATTCTGTGAAAACATTCAATAAATCAGTTGATTAACAAGTCCATAAGGTGTGATAATGTGAGGGTGTCCTATCTGGATGGAGTCGCGGCGAAGCTCGCTGGAGATCGCCAATTTGGCTGGAGAATGGCGGGCTGCTTTTGGAGGTCAATTGGAGGGAAAGCTAAATCAGGCCAACTTGGAGGGAGAGGGGGCTAGCTGAACTCTTAGGGAGCTTAAGCCACCTTGGAGCACTTGCTCCATGAAGGAAATGGCTGGAGATTGCTCGGGTTGGGGACTCCACGGTGGTGCCGGACTCTGGGTAGCGGTTTGCGGTTGACTGAGGAACGGGGTAGGCTCGAGCGAGATTACTCCGAGGTGGGCACATCAAGAATCCTCATCACGCTCATGCACGCAATGGTGGAGCAAGGAGGCGGCACCTGGTGCGTGCGGTGGCAGACAGAGGTTGGGGAAGGCTGGGGTGGCCAGCTGAAAGATGAGCCCCATTGTTTTCTGTGTTCTATTTTAATTTTGCTGAGTTCTTTTATTTTTAATTGAAAATAAATACTTCCCGAGCTCTAAAATTTTGAAACTTTGCAGGCTTGTCAAAAATTTGATAAAGAACAACTTATATTTTTGGACCAAATTCATATTTGAAATATATTTTATTTTATACATTCAGGGAAAATAGCTTTATGGAAAGAAACTCCTGTTTAAGACTTTTAAAATTTAAATAAAATTTTACCAAAAGTTTCCTAAATCCAAGTGTTTGTAAAACATTTCAAATGTAAATTTTTTTCACAAACATTCCTTTGAAGATTTTTGAACTTGCTTTTTTTAATTTGAATTCAAATTCAAAATTCAAAATTTGAAATTTGAGTGGAATCACTTTATTGCATTTTTTGAGCTCAGTATTCCTTTGCTTCCGAAATAGATTATGACAACACGTGCTTCTTTGAGAACTATTCAATATGGACCAAACATGGAGACACAAGCGAATACATCAAGCAGTGAACAAAAAGTTGGGATTGGATACAACAAAGAGAGGGTAAGAGGTGAATGCAACATCGACGAGGCAAAGTCAGAAAGAAACAACATAGAATAGAGGAAAGAAAGAAACAACAATGATTCTGATGTGATTCATGAAAGTCACGATATTGAAGGCTTCGATGTCGAGGAACTGTTGCGCCACATTGGACATGAGAAAATACTAGAGAACAAAACGAGAGGCTTAGATAACTTACAGATTTTGGAGAAGGCTTCGAAAGACCTATGCGCTTAATCAAACAGGTGTGATAAGGAATGCATGATATATATTGCAAATGATGCTTGATCTTCTCACCCTAAAGGCCAAGAATGGGTATCCAAACACCAGCTTCAATCAATTGCTAGAGCTCTTAGCTAAATTATTACTGAAACCGAACAATTTGCCAACTAGTATGTACCTTGCAAAGAAATTGTTGTCACCATTAACACTGGGCATACAAAAAAACACGTTTGTCTGAACTACTGCATATTGTAAAAACAAAGAGTATGCAAACAACGTGAGATGTCAAATGTACAATGCTAGTTGGTACAAAAGGGATGATCAAAGTGTCGATTCAGGTTCTGTGGATCAGCAAAAAGGAAAGAAAGGGAGGAAGATGAAGAAAACTATTGGTAGCGGTTTGGATGACCAAGAGGTCAATAAAAGAAAAGTTCCAGCATTTGTGATATTGTACCTGCCAATAATAGATCGATTAAAGCGCCTATTCTCCAACTCTAGAGATGTTAAACTCATGATCTGGCATGCGGCCTCTGATGGGCGCAAAAAGGAAGGAAAGCTTCGACACCCGGTGGATGCTCGATAATGGAAAACCTTTGACATTTACCATCTTGAATTTGCTAGAGATCCATGAAACTTAAGTTTAGGTTAAGTACTGATGGAATGAATCTCTTTGGTGAGATGACAAACCCACATAGTACTTGGCCAGTGATTCTAAGCCTATACAACATACCTTCATGGCTGTGTCACAAGAGGAAGTATCTTATATTAGCTATCCTTATTTCTGGTCCTAAACAAGCTGGCATTGATATAGATGTTTTTTTAGAACCTTTAATGGACGATATGAAAAAATTATGGGAAGATGTGGTCCGTGTTTGGGATGCTTACAAACAAGAGAGCTTCACACTATATGCCATGATTTTTGTTTCCATCAATGACAATCCCGCATGCTTGACACTAACTGGACAGGTTAAAGGAAAGATAGGATGTGTAGTATGTCTGGACCAAACATAATCAATGTACTTTCCTTTCTCATGTAAGTTGGTGTACATGTGGCACCGACGATTTGTACCAAAAAAGCACAAGTATCGTGCAAGGAAATATCAATTTGATAGTACGCAGGAGAAAGATTTGGCACCGATCAATCGTGATGCTAAATTTGTGTTTGAATTGGTCAGAAATATCCATACCGTCTTCAGCAAGGCAGTGAAAGGAAAAAAAGGAAGAAAAATGATAAGCCTCCAAGAGATGTTTTGTTTAAAAAACAATCGATATTTTATTGATATTTATCATACTGAAAAGAGTTAAAGATTGGCCATGCCATAGATACTATGCATGTTGCAAAGGGTGTTTTTGAAACCATGATCGGTACCTTATTGGATATCCAAGACAAGACAAAGGATGGACTTAAAGCATGTAGGGACATAGAGAAAATGGGAATAAGGCCAGAACTTTATCCTCAGATAAGACCAAATAGAAAGTATTACCTTTCACAAGCTAGCATTACCCTCACACTTGAGGAGAAAAAGTCAATATGCAAGTGTCTACGTGGTGTTAGAGTCCCACAGGTTTCTCATCGAACGTAAATAATCTCGTCTCAATATCTGAGCTGAAGGAGAGTGGGTACAACACTCATGACTGTTATACCATGCTAACCCTATTCCTCGCTATTGCAAGTGTCATACCATGCTGACCATGTATTTTCTAGTACTACTACACCATAATTCGATAATCTATATCACTATATTTTTGTCTATATCTTTGAGACTTTTAACCTTTCCATTTTGTTCCTAAAGTGTGCAAAACAGGCTCCTGTTAGTGTGCATTATGGCTACTATATGTGCAAATACATAGAAGTTGGCACTGAGAAATACATGACATTGCCCAATGAAGATTATGTATGGATGAATGTAAGTATTTGCAGTTTTAATACTATTGTTATATGCATTTTTGGTAGTATTGATATTTGCAGTTTAGTAATTACTAATTATGTTCTTAATATTGGCAGCCAGATAAGCTGGTGCAAAGAAGCCAATTGGATGAAGCTACACTCAATGGCATTGCAGCTCGGATGATCCGCTTCATGATAAATGTGTTTATTCATTCATTAGGTCAATATCATGAATTTTTAGGTGATGTGACAGCACATAAAACTTGCTAATTGGTGATGAAAAAGGAATAATGATAATCTAATTCAGCAAAATTTTGAGGCTGCACAAAAGAGAATTAATGAACAAGACCGGATTTGGCGAGCAAATGAAAGATTTAGTTGTTAGTTCTATGTGAAGTATGTATATTCATGTATATATGTAAATTAAGCTGCTGTAGTGGAAATGTACATATGTGACCCTATACATTGTCTCTGTCAATACATTGTCTCTATCAATATATTTTATTAATCTGTTATTTGCATTTGATTTGTGTTATTCAGTTGGCTCTTATTCAAATATATGAATATGTAATTAAATATTAAAAGTGTCGGTTTTGTAACATCACAAAAACCAACACCCCTAATCTAGGAAGTAGTATCGGCCATGTGACGTCATAATTTTTGACATGAGAGTCCTGTTAACAATGTCAGCAAAATTGACATCATTGAGACCGACACTATTGTTAGTGAGAGCAATGTCAGTTGCATGATGTCAATACAATCGAAACCACAGTTGAGAATATTATTGTCAGTTCTATGATGTTATAATAACCAACACTGATGTTAACGTAAATCAGTCAAATGACGTCAAGTAAACAACACTGGTATAACTGATATCAGTGTCCATCAGATGATATCATGCCGGCTTACACTGTTATTATTGTCACTAGTGTCGGTCTCGATGGTGTCATCGTGATCGACACTGATGATACTGCTATCAGTGTTGGTCTGATGATGTCATTTTACGAACACTGATAATTTGTTTCAGTGTCAGTTTCTTCAAACCCAACATTAATTATTGTTTACAGCAGTGTCGTATAAGAAGTGTCACACAATTTGATTGACACTGTAAAATTTTATGATCCGATATTGAAGGGTCTTTTTGTAGTAGTACATGAATGGGAAATACGAGCGGGATGAAGATGAGGTAGGTGGGTTGTAGGAAAAATCTGTCAGTGGATCAAAAACCAAACTATATCCAGACCAAACTGTTTGTACTGTTGTATATTCACTCAACCCACGCTAACCCACCAATCTATGTATTCAAACCAAATCAAATCAAAACAAATTAGAATTTGACCCAACCCACACCAACCCAGTCGTCTTACCCATAGTTTGAAACCGGTTCGAAGCTGTTTTGCTATTGGTTTCAGAAAAAAAAAAATAAAGCCTTTGTTTCTTATCAAGTCCCCGATGAAAGCCCAAGCTGGCAAGCTCGTACTCTGTTCTCCTGTGATGCATCAACACAAGTTGAGCTACGGAAGAGTACTAGTTTGCAGCCATCTAATAGATGGTATTGTTGTCGCACAGGCCTCTCAGCAAGGAAGCTTCTGATGGTGATGAGGCCCGGCAGGTGTCTGGGCCTGAGTCGTCGAGGTGCCCGCAGACAGTGGCTAGCTGAGGCCTCCAGGCTTTTGGAGCTTAGTCGGTGATGGCGAGGTGCCCATGACCGGATGCACGAGAGGTAGACCCCATGGCCAGATGCGTGAGGCAAAGACAACTCCCCATGGCCGGAGGGACCGTGAAGCGAGGCAAGGTGCAACTCTAGTATTAAGGCAGAGGTGGCCGGAGCAACGTGAGGTCAGCGGAGATGGCGCGAGCCTGGAGGTGGCCGGGGCAGCCGGCGCAAGGCCGAAGGGGGCAGCGCAACACGAGCCTGGAGGTGGAGACGGCTGGGGCTGCGCAAGGCCGGAGGAGAGGGTATGAGGCAGAGGTGGCTGGGGCAGCCGGCGTGAGGCCGAAGGGGGCAGCGCAGCACGAGCTTGGAAGCGGAGGAGGAGGTGACTAGGGCTGCGTGAGGCCGGTGGAGTCGGTGTGAGGTTGAGGCGGCAGGGTGGTGCCAGAAGGGGCGGCGAGGCAGTGGGGCGGTGCGGTGCGGTGCCAGAACCGGCCTGAAAACCATTGTTTGAAACCATTTAGACCTGATCTCTTTGCTCCTAGACCAATCTTTGGCCTTGTTTCGTATAGATTTTAAAATTTCTTCTGCTCCGGATTCTGCAAGAAGCCCACCAAAACAGTTTTAGAAGAAGTGTTTCTATCTTCCCTCCTCAAAAAGCACTTCTCCAAATTGTACTTAAAAGCTAAAAAAACACTAAAAATGTTGCTTCTCATAGATTCTCCACTCTTTTATATATTAGAACCACAATAAAAGCTGTTTTGCCAAATAGTTTGTAGCGAATCTATTTTGCTAGAGAAGCCTTTTTTTGAAGAAGCTATTTTTCTTAATTAGCTATTTTCTAAGAATCTATACCAAACAAGGCCTTAAATCAAACCAGTGCACGGTATCACCAAACCGAACGAAATTATCGCCTATGCCAACCCATTTTGACCCAACTTAAATCAACCCAATGTAAAACCCAAACCATTCCAACTGGTTTGAAACCAAACCATTTTCACCTTAATGTATGTAGTTAAATTGTGGTGGGAAATTCACGGAGGTAGCGTAGCAGGTATGGTTGTTGAAGTCGTCTATTAGGATTATGTTTGTTTTGATGCATGAAGCTGGATGAAATGATCTATCTAATTTTTGTGTTGTTTGGCTCTCTATCAGTCTAGATGGAGCTACTTCCTCCGTCCCAATTACAAGTCATTCTAGCATTCAAATTTTGTTCATTAATATATATCATTCCTACTTTCCAATACACCTTTTTCTCTTTTCAACACACTTTCTTCTTCTCAATAAATCTCTATATCTTTTTGCTCATCGTTTTCCATGTACCATACCTTTTCACTTTCCTTAATTCTCATGCGGAGGGTTAGAATGACTTGTAATTGTGAACGGTGAGAGTATCCAAGTTTAAAGAATATTATTTTTAGATGCTGGATAGAGTTGTCCAACTTTTTTGGGTTGGATGAGCTCATTGACATTATCTAAGCATGTGTTGTTAGTCACATAATTAATTATAATTAACTTATTTATTGTTAATTAGGATTTATTTATATAATATTACATTTGATAAATACTAATATATTTATTTTTTATTGAAGCTAGAAAATTATAGATAATTAGTGATTGGGTATCTTT
>BCLG01000290.1:0-37138 GCA_001602295.1 Zoysia matrella
TAATTTCACTTTTGAACTTAAATTTAAATTCAAATTTAAAATTTGGTCTAAATTATTTTTGTTTCTTTTGAGCTCAAATTTCAAATTTTTTTAATTCATGACTTTCTATGTATTTTCATACAAGAATTGTTTTTTAAAAACATTTTCTTTGAAAATATTTAAATTTCAATTTTAAACTTGAATTGAAATGGTTATTTATTTTTCTTATTTTACAACAAATATGTATGTGAAATTTAATAATGAAAAGTTTAGAAGGCTTAGATAATTCTAAATGGTTATTTATCTTTCTTAATTTCTAAATAAAATGTGTTTCAAAATTGAAATTGGGCCTAAAACAAAATTTGTTCCTTGTGAAATGATTAATACCTCTTAAAAGTTTCATAATTTGTCAGTTTGTAAGTATTTATTTTTTAATTTAAAGTAAAGCTAGGACATATCGGTTGTTCATGTCACCAGGGACTGCCACGTCAAATAGAACTGCCACATAGACGTCCACATTAGCTTAAAACTGCTGTCCAAATGGGTCTAGAAGGAAAAAATGAATGGATTTGACCGTTGAGGGAGTATGAATAACCAATTTTATAACTGAGGGATGAAAAGCGCAAAACTGTGATAGTTGAGAGAGTTAAATAGAACTTTTTCCTCAAGAAAATTATAACAAAATACATGATGAAAAAGAAGACTCGTACAAACTGCTTTGATGTCCTCTTCCTTCTATAGATGCATCGCATAGCATGCCACATTACTTCAACTAAAACTGTAGAGCCCAAGGACATAAAAACAAAACATGACCAAGGGGAGAGGTATCCCCGATATCAAATTAAGAGGGATGCCACGCTTGAACCCGGGTGGTCGGGCTGAGAGTTGAAAGCGACCTGCCTCCACTAGCCACTCCACCTACGATGAACTTTTCTTATTTTCTGTATTTTTCCTATAAAATTGAACCGATTCCTACGAATTTCTTCTCTGATTCCTATGAAATTTCTGCATTTCAAAGGAGCCTTAGAGCAGTTAATAACCCCAGCAACACTAGCAACAGGTGGATGCTATGGCAGCAGCAACAGACGAAGAGATAATGTGGCACAGAAAATTTCTATGGTTATCTATCTACTCCATATTTAACAATTGGAAACTTTCCTCTACTGTATGCCCGGCCGGTTATCGTGTTCGAACAAAACCAAGAAACCCCACCGAAGACACAAACAAAACACCCAACCAAATCAGGTCCCAGCACGCCATCTTTGGAATGCCACACGAGGCAATTCCACCTTCCGAAGGTCCTTCAAGGCGAACGTAGTCGTACATCATGCCGGCGATGTTGCTCGGGCCGCCACGTCCCGCCGGGACAAGGGTTACGCCAACGGTGTTGTCACCATGGAGCAGCTGCGACCCACTGATGGGAAACTCGAGGCTCCATGGCAGCCCGCGGATCCCATGGCGCGCAACCGCGTTGTCGTCGCCCATCTCCAGCGTGGTGAAGACCTCCCCTTTCCTCGCTGCTCCTGGGTTAACTCGCACCTTGAAATGCAAAAACGAATCCAGTTGACGACGGAGCAGAATTGTATATGCTATGTATGTCAGGGTTGTTCAAATAGTTTTCGGGCCCTTTGGCAGAGCTCTCAGCTCCTGATTCTTTAGATTCACTCTTGATTCTTCTATGATATGATTGGAGCTCTCAGCTCCTGATTCTTTAGATTCACTCTTGATTCTTCTGTGATATGATTGTGATGGCTGAAAGTGATTCTCTTTGATTCCCTATCATAAACTTTTAAAATCAGAACAGAGGTACTTTTTTAAGCTCTCAACTCTTTAGTTCATTTCAAAGAATCACTTAAAAAATCAGATAAAAATTATTTCTTCTGAAAAACAGCATTTGACAGAGCTCTCTGATTCTGTCTTTTCAGGAGCGCCCAGAGCTTCGCCAAATGGGCCCTTCGTAAGTTTGGAAGATTATATATATACGTACCTCTAGTCTGCATCTTTCAGATGCTGCGAGGGCGATCCGAAGCGTGTAGACGCCACCTTCGACGACGTTGTCCAGACGGAACCGGATCTGCCATGTCGTTGGTTTGGCATCCTGGCCTACGTTTCTGTAAATCGACAACCCGATGTGTGTTCTGCTTGGATCAGTCGTCGTGTCCAAACGCAAAGAGAAGTGAATACTGAATGGTTCATTCAAATTATTAGATTTTTGTATTTCTCCATTTGATGCATGAGAATCCGGATGTTTATGCTACAGGATATGTCCAAGACTTTGAATAATACAAGTACCAAAGTTGGTGTAGAAAAACGTAAGAACATTTTTCATCAGATACGTGAGAGATCAAAGTTGTGTCCTCCAAATTGTCAATGAAGGGCGAAGCAACGCGGTATTATTACCTTGTGACTTGCGCAAAGAACCAGTCCTTGGATGGGTCGCTTTTCCCAACAGTGAAGACCAGATCATTTTGCGGGTACAAGGCGTCGTATCGCTCCCACAAACCGTACTGCCTGTACCTGTAATACCAAGCACACTCTTGAAAGAGCACCCAAAATAATGGCACATATTTTCATCCTATCTACTTCCTCTCTTTTTAAATTGACGTCGATGTTGACTTTTACGATCAACTTTGACTATTTATCTTATTCACAAAATTTGCTCAAATGTGTAAAATTTTAAGTTGCGATTCAAATAACTCTAATGATAAATCAAATTATATCAAAATATATGAAATTATCAAAAAAAATTTAATAAAACGAATGTTCAAAGTTGAATTTAAAAATCAACAGTGACATCAATTAAAGAACGAAAGGAGTAATTGAATACATGCGGTGATCGTGACCTGTCCACGTTGACGAATAGCTTGTTGATGTACTTGGGATCAGGATCTGGGATGTAGAACTCTGCCGCCGTCCGGTCCGGGACGCCGATCTCCCACAGCGTCGGGCCTTGTCTTGGGGGCTCGAACACAAGGTCACCAACGCTGATGGCACGACCTGCTCCAATCGATCCAACAGAAGTCAATGTATAGCTACGAATCCATGATTCATTACATTGATACATACCAGCTCTGAGGGAGAAAGCGGCACAGATGACAGACCTGGCGTAATGGCGACAGGTGATGTGTAGAGGTAGTCTCCAAGAAACCCAGGAACCCACGCGTACAGATTATAAACTCCTTCCCGAACACTGCCAATGCTGAAAGCGCCATCAGATGCGGCTCTCGTCCAGAACTGATAGCCCTTGCCCTCTGTGGCCCAGGAGCCAGGTTGCCCTGGTGATGCGAGGCCGACATAAGCCATCCCAGCAGGCATGTCTTCCTTCCTCAAAAACTTGTCTCTCACGAAGAGCCTCCCTGCAACGGATCCTCTCTGGTCCGCCTTTGCGAAGTCCGGTGACCGAAGAAAGCTGTACGGCCATTTTCTCGCCTCGGCCTGTGCTTGAGCTTTGGCGTCCTCCCAAAGGGCACGGTGGTCTGTTCTGGGGCTTGAGTTCAGGTAGATGAACACCGGGCCTAGGACTTTCTTCCAGTGTTCGCCCTCGTCAACCTTGAGCACTATGTACTTGCCTACGTAATGCGTCCCAAGAAACATCTGGTAGATATCGATAAGGAGGTCACACAAAGTGTCCAGTTTTGGGAACAGACTAACCTTAAGGAGATTGCTTTAAATTGGGGTGTTGATTAGATGCTTACTGTAAGGGAGGTTGGGCCTACGTGGGAGGTGAGCTCGCGCTTGATGGGGCCGCCACTCTTGAACTCATTACTGGGGGTGATGACCCAGAAACCCGTGGGGTTCGGATCACTGCCGCTAATCCACCCGTGAACAAAGTTATCCATGTTATCCAACGAGTATTGGTACTTGTCATCCACCTACAAGACAGTACGGCTTACTGCTCGTTCATGGATGCACGGTTCTCATGCTTCTCTTTTAAGTGAAAGTTTATGATTTCCTCTTTTATTTCAACTCTTTTACTTTTTGAATTTTTTTTTTGTATAGGTATTTTTTTTAGATAAGGGATAAAGTCTCGAAAATGGATAATGTATAAGTATAACAAAAGACAATTTACCTCTCCTCGGAATTGCGGTTCCATGGGGTTGACAAGCAGGACAGCCTCCTTATAGTCCAGTGGGACACCACGGGGTGCATCTCTGTCTGCAGGATTGGGCATATACCTCTGTATGTCATCTGTAATGGCCATGTAATTGAACCTAGCACATATTTTTCAGTGGCAAAGACTTGGCTTTCAGCTACGGGTAAAGCCGTAAAGGAAAATCGAGAAGAAAGCTGCACAGAGACGATTCACGACTTCAAACTCAAAACAGAATACTTACATTTCCGAGTTAAGCTTGAAGACAAGCCGAGCTTCTGTGATGTTCAGAGGAGGATGGTCGCTGCCATGCTCAAAGATTGAATAGCAGTAGAACCCAGAGCTACCTCTGAGCATCACAAGCCTGCAACAATAGCCAATTCCAAAGGGATAATGTAGTATCATTGCTCAGGAGCTGCAAAACTAATAGAACACTATAGAATCTGAACAACACAAGGAGCAAGGTACCTCTTATCAACATTTAGCCGAATGCTATTTTGATGTAATGGGTTATATGTACTCCTGAAGGAGAGCTCCACTTGGTCATCACTGGAGAATACTACCGTGAATTCTGTACTGTCCAACCTGTACAAATATGGTTAGCAAATCCAGTTTTGTTGTTGGATGGTATAGGTAAGCATGTTCTTCAATTTCCCGGACACTAAAATGCCTACTATTTAATTGAATTATTCTTTACTAGGAATTTGTTCACCGAATATTTTTCTGAAGCACTCTACATTCCCTGTTCAATCTGCAACTGATTTTCAGTCAAATTTGAAGTATCTATGCTCATGATTGAGAAGGTGCCATTGATCACCATGCATATCAAAAATGGTTATCCTCGAAAAGATTGGATTGCCGGTTCAAATTCCAAAAAAATATTTACTGGCACAATGACAAACATCTAATTAAGTTCACAAGGGTGTAGGTTCAGTAATATTTTGGTAAATTGGCCAGCACGTAATGGATTATGGACATATAACAACTAGCACTCACGTATCGTAGACTCCTCGAAGACTAGAGCCAGGATAATTCCAAACTGCATCCCAGTACCTGCAAGGAAGAGATTGAATCCATGCACGCGTCCTTCAGCTTGCTAGATTACCAACGTGTAACAAGTAAGCAGCACATCAAAATATGCAGTAGTGAGTTAATTACCCTCCGGAGCTTCCTTCGCTGGGATCGTAGCCCAGCAGGTTGCGCTCGCCGTTGTAGCCGACGCCGGTGATGCGGCCCTCCGGCATCGACAGTGTCACCAGCACCACGCCGTTGTCCACGACCACCTACGAAGTGCACGACCAGTCAGGTGCAGCAGCGACAGGTAACATAACGGGCAAGAAATTAGCACGGCGCACGAATACGTGCATGATACTGATGAACATACCTGGCGACTCTCGAAGCGCACGGTAACGCCCTGGTCAACTGCCGCTTCCGTCCGGACGGCGGCAGCGGCAAGACGTGGAACCAGCGACATCGCCGCCAAGACGGCGACGAGAAGAACCAGGAACGCCGGCCCTGGACTCGCCGCGGCGGCCGCCATGTCTGCGGAACACGTGTTTCTGACGTATCTCCGGCGACGCAGCGTGCACTAGTCCGCCGGCCGGAAAAGGACGGCGAGGGGCTTCGTCCAGGTGACCGGTGTGCGAGCATGGTTCACCGGAGAACTTAACTCCGAGGTAAATAACTGCAGGGAGGAGGAGGAGCTAGCTGGTGACGTTTTCACGGGATCGGGATTGGGAACGAATGGAAGAAACCACGGGGAGTTGCCAAGGAATCTCCGCCGGCGAGCAGCCGAGGCAGGCAACGCATCGGAGTGCAGGTTGGTGTCGTCTGTGATCGGAAGAATTGGGCGGGAGACGTGTGGTGGGAGAAGAGGGATTTCGCCTTTGTATATTTTTACTCTCCGCCGGGAGAACAAGGGGATTTGACTGAGTGGAGACCGGACCGAATGTCTATCTCGCGGCGCACGCCATGTCCGGTATGCGAGTGCTGAGCGGCCAAACATTCTTGCTGAAAGAAGAGCTTTACGGCAAAAGGTTTGAAGTGGAACTAGTGGAAACATCCTTAACTCGCATTCATACATATAGAGGTTGAAATATTAATACAACAATTTTTTTAAAAAAAATATAGATTTTTTTATAGCAGAACATGACTGTAGAAAGGTAACCACAACCGTACATTTAATCAGATTTTATGGTTAAAAATAAAAAAATAACTAATCAAAAGTATCAAAATGATAGATCAATATTAACAATGGTGAACCTAATACAAATTTTTATAAATCGCTGACTGAGATTAATTGAAGAGGTAAAGGTACCGCAGGTAGATAAATTTGATGGTGAAAATCCTTGAGTTCAAAACAGTCGTAGAAAAAAGTTTTTTTCAATTCAAACCGTAATGAGGATTTTTTTACTCAAAGGTGTTGTCAAAACTATTTGATTCAAAAAGTTTTTTTAAGTCCAACTCTGATGGTGATCAAAACATGGCCATGAGTACCTTTCAGATTGAAAACATGATCATGGATTTTATTCCAAAACATTTTAATAAATTTTCAAATTTCATGAGGAAAAATCTCTAGATTATAAAAGTTAGGAAATCTTGGTTTTCATTCAATTAAAAATGCATTTGTGGAAAACATATTGCAACCATGAGAACATTTAAATTAATTTTTTCATTTTAACATTTTAGAAGCTTTCTTCATTTAGCATGGAGGAAAGGAGTGAAGGCAAAAGGCTGATTTGACCGCTCTTCGTTTAGCATGTTGTCAATCATATTTGCATATAATAGCATTTCATATAGACAGTACAATTAACAACAGAACAACGTCAGAGGACAAAATGCATATCACTCTGCAACTATGGACGGACATTTGGTTGGGTTCTCACGTGGACTCACATATTAGACCATTTAGTGAATAATGCTAAGCACAAGCAGAATTTAGCTAGGCATCATTGTTCAGCACAAGCAGAACCGCACTTGGGCGTCATTCCTGTTAGTGATCTACTTTCTGATCGCATCTAACAGCAACAAGGGTGATGTACAATGCGTGATACTCCAAGCACCCTCGCACCAAATATGGAACCATCAAAGGCACAAGACAGAAGTTAGCAACATGGCCAATTTAAAAGGCTGACCATTCTAACCTACACTAGTTTTATGCGGCTAGTGCAAAACTGTGTTCTCCAAAAGTGTCACAAGAGGCATTTCTCATCGACCTCCAATACTCATGTTGAACTGTTGTACGGTGGAAGAAGATGGTACCTTTTCACATGATCTTTCCTAGACCTACAGTGTGACGCAAGGTGCCTTTCATCCACCTCCCCAGTGTTTGATAACCGAACGCCATACTCCAGTAATCTCCTCATATCCCTTGGAATGGGGCTTTGCAACTGGCCATCCCACCAACCAGGTGGCAGGAGAGGGGTCAAGGCACATTGGTGTAGCTGGCGCGGGCAGCTTAAAGGCCCGGCATATCTGTTCCAGATATGACCCCAGCCAACCTGTGACGAGAGCCCATCGACCAGTAAGTTACTGTGGATGCTGCTTAAGAATGTAAAGTTGCCGCCTGAAGGATCATGACCTAATGCAAGAAAAATACAGGTTTTCATATTGCATTTGCAGACTGAATATGTAAAAAAGTTCAACATGTAGAAATGTCAGAATATGTACCATGTCTGTTAGCTACAGCCAATGCTGCAATTAGCTGTGCATAGGTTGTTCCAACGCGACGATGTGCTCCAGTGATAACAGCATATCTGGCACGTGATGCTAGAAAGAAATCTACAAATGCTGCCCATCTTGGAGCTGATCCCCAGTCTCTTGAACGAAAATCCAAAGGCTTGCACAAAGAACTTGATTTCAGGGAACTAGATCTACAAGCAAGTAGAAGCAATAGTCTCCAAAAAAAAAAAAAATTACATATGAGAAACCTTTCATGGATCAAAAAGAAACTAAACATTGTTTGTGTTCTATATATTGAACGTGCAAGGCTGCGATATGTTTAAACCACAAGTTGTGAAATGGTCTGTGTTTTAAGCACTTTATTCTGTTTTCATACACTACTTAACATCAATGGACAGATAACAGACTGTATAAACCTATCATCCAAGTGGTCTGGTTTTAAGCCTGAAAATAAGATTCTGTAGTACTCATCCAATGAAGTTGGAAAGAATGTATAGTATGGTTAAAAAAAAAAGGACAGACCCAGTGCTTAAAACTCCCACACAAGGTGTGGTGTAGGGAAGGATTATACGAGGCAAGCCTTACCCCTGCAATAAATTGTAGAGAGGCTGCATCGAACCTAGGACTTCTTGGGACAAGTGGGGTGACTTAACCGCTGCGCCAGGCCTATCCTTCTAATGTATGGTATGGTACTATGGTATATAAATTCACATTTCTTGATCCAACACACAGTGTCCATCCAAAGCATCAAGCAAATATCAAATACTTCAAGTCGATTCAGCGAGCCACAAGCAGTTCAGAAAACATTAACATGGGTTCATTATCAGCCTATCTAGTAAGAGAATAGAGTACCTTATCATTTCCAAATGTCTCTAGGCGAGATCTCTTTAAAAACAACTTGTAGTCAAAATAAATCACCTGTCAACAAATAGGGAACAAACACAATATAAACACTTCTTCAGAAACCTGTTCAAGAGTAATGGCATTTAATGAGAAGTGTAGAGTTCATCGAACAATATTCAACAAAGTAGCAAACCTCTACAAACTCACTGATGTCTGACTTTATCTCCTTAGCAAATGATGGAGTGTCTGAGATCAATGCCACCCGAGGGGTTCCCTTCACATGGTAATTCTGTAGAGCTCTCTTTATACAATTAACTGCAGCTTTTCTAGCTCGCACGGACCTAAAGTTACAACAAGATGTAATCTTCAACTTCATATCAAATGATTGGAAGGGTTGATGGCAACGAATTAAAATCAGTCATAGCCCTACAATAACATAAAAGCTACCTTAAATAGTCGTAAGCTATCCACTTCTATCGATACACAAGGCATGTCACTATAATATGAAATTCATAGCTGATTTCACTAGATGGTAATATGGAATCATACTGAAACCAAAAGAATAGCACAACGTGGAAATCTAGGTTTCTTTGGCAATTTTTAGCACAAAGTAGCATTTTTGAATGAATAAATGGCTCGTTGACAAGTAAATTCTCATAATGTCAGTATTCTATTACATTGATAATTTTTCAAAGAAAATATAAGCATGGAATATTACGATGGCAGCCATCAATCTGTGTGACCATAAGAAATACAGTTCGGAATACCTATTCATCATCATGCGCATGTGCAAAACAATATCTGGATCCACACCCTTCAAAGCCCAGTGAACTGCTTCTTGCACAGCTCTGGAGGGCGATATGATAGCCCGCATGAGTTCCCCGAATGTATTAGGCCTAGCATGAATTGAGTTTGGTAAACCAAAAAGGCTCGATGCTGCAGCTTTCATACTATGGTGAACATTCTTAAGAAAAAACTGCACCCCAATAGCATCTGTTGTGCCATCAAACCTAGAGCACAAAACAAAACAATTCAGCAGGCTTGATTTCCTCAACTTATGTATCAAAACATATGTACTAGCAAAATAGTCAAGCCGTTTTTTGAAATGATGAAAAAGTGCAGAAAATCAAATGATCGAATGACTGGGTCAGAAATAGCTAAAGATAGAACATATTGGACATAGGAGGAATATCATCGGCAGCCTTGCATAAATTACACTTGACAATGGAAAAATCAACAGGGCCGTGTTCGATCTTGGTGTAAATATATATTTTTTATTTAAAGTAACTGCATGGGTGATCCTTCAGCTTGTCATAGATTGCCATCTATGTTCATGAACTTTAAAACAGCAAAACCGGATTCCCTGAGCTTACTCACCAACAAGAGTATTTCCTGCTAGCACACCATGTTGGGAGCCAAAAGTGTGTTTTCAGCAAAAAAAATGAACTTTGATGGCACATTTTATAAGTCTAAGGACCTAAATCTTTATCGTTAAAGTTCATGACATTTTTTAGGATAACTAATGTATTTAACACTCAACATTTCACAATAACACAGTAGACATAGGATGAAGTAGGAAGAATACAAAAAAAAAATATAAGAGGTAAAGTTAAAAGAATAAGCTGTAAGGTACGCAACACTTCCTATGTTGTAACTCTTGTACTAACCAGATAATTGGGTCCTTCCAGCTATGCCAGTCACTACATAGAACATTTGTTTCTGAAGGATTTTCAAAATTGTCTTCTCTCATATTCAGATTTCTGGCATATGTTCTAGCACAGCGATGTTTCCTCCATAAATGCTTGAGTTCTTGAACAGTAAATGATTGATTGGTATAAGAAATGTACTCCTCAAAAGGATATGATCCCCTGTCAGTGTGATAAACAGTTGTAAGCAGAGAATGAACATCAATCATGCAGTCATTAAGATATGTTACAGATTCACAATCATGATGTATGCACAATGTACTCCTTCTGTTCACTTTTTTTTTAGCTCTGGGCATGAGAATTAAAGAGAAGCAAAAAAATATGGTAAACAAGAAACAAGGAGAGATATATAGAGAGATATATTCGGAAGTGATAAAGTGTATTGAAAAGATAGAAAGGTTTACTAGAATGTGAGAATGACAAGTATTTGGAAACAAATTTTGAATGCTAGACTGACAAATAAAACTGAACGCAGGGAGTAACAAATTTACACTAGATAAGCAAGGCAAGCCTTCAGAATCCTACTACATATTATATTACAGTCATATGCAAACATTTCATGCGTTTAATAACTTCAATTCTGACTCAAAAAGTATACTTAGCAGTGACAAAAGCATCATGAAACTCAATTCGTTCACATCATTGTATTTAAATTTAGTCTTAAAACAAAAGATAAAGATGGAAGTGGCTACGTATATATGCCTTGTCTGCCCGATGATCAGAGACCGGTTTAACATAATACTCAGGGCTGCTGCCGTTAAGATCTTGTACATTTCATTGCCAAAGCCAGCTTCAGATGATTTCCCCAACACAAAGCCTTGTCTGCAGAACTCATATGCAGGAAGTGTGCGTACTCTTGCAGCTCCTGGCAAGTTAATTAAAGATAGGATATAAAGATTGGGCTTCTGAACCTAACTGGAAACTGCAATACTAAATGCAAAACTAGACTAGTCATATCCCCAAGCTATCAGTGAATGTTTGGTTTAATAAGAGAAACTATCTCTCTAATGTAATAACATAAATAGTTTGGCACTTGCTGAAACTAGGAGGGCATGTCTGAAGAGGTGAGGGAGGGTAAATATGATTTGACACTGTTGTTTCCCTATATTATTTGACATATCCATGAACTTTTGATTAAATAAAATCATTTATCAATTTTATCCATGTGATCGGTACCACATCTCCAGCAACAAATCCTGGTTTCAGGTGATATGCATTATTTTGGATGCCTTTCTATGCATTATCAAGATTAATTAAATAAACCGCATGCATAGATTTCTCTGAAGTACTTTCAATATTCGAATAAACAATTTAGAGTGCCAAAATCCAATGCATCGGTAGCACTTCTGCGCATAGCAATCTTTGTGCCCGTACAACTGTTTTATCAGGCTACCTTGATACTGGCCAATGCCCAATTAACAAAGAAATGCATCCCACATGAATAAGGATAAGACAATGGAAAACAAGATCCTGTGCTATTAATCCTACATTTCCATTGAAGACATAGTCTAAACAGCCCTTGGCCATTTTCAGGCACTTCTCCCTTCGCTTTCTACACAAGTCCCTCCAGCCACAATTGATGAATTAAAACCAGGAGTTAGCACTGCTTAAGAAGAGGCATGACATTGATGCCTGGAAAGTCACCTAGTAAGAAAATAAATCACCCGTAAACTAGATATCCCCTGAACGGCGAGCTCATGCGTATCACTACTCACTACTCATTTCCGGTGACAGATCGAAGGGGTCAGCCTACTGATCGGAACGCACCGTGAAGCTCGAAGTGGCGGCGGATAAGCTCGCGGACCCGCAGGCTGGCCAGCTCCGTCGATCCCCGCCCGACGGCCTCCTCCCCCATCCTCTCCACCGTCGCGCACGAGCCCTTGCCGCCTGCCCCGCCCACTGCCGCCGCGTCCTCCTGTAACGGATCCCTCTTCCCGGGAGGGGAGTCGGCAAAAAGCTCGTCGGAGAAGGCGGGCCTGGCGCGGGACGTGGAGGAATAGGGTTCAGGGGGTTTAGGTCCGTGTCGGTGGTGGAGGAGGAGGGTGAGTGCGGCGGCGCCAACAGAGGCGACGAGGAGGACACGGGGGAGGAGGCGCAGGAGGTAGCAGCCGCGCCGCCATCGCGCCGGCGCCTGCGGCATGGGGAGGTGGGCTCGCCGCCACCGCTGTCGGAGGCACGGAAGGCAACGGGAGTATGCGCGCTTGCTGGTGGAACACAGGCGGCGCCGGCAACTGGAGTGGCGAGGGAACACAGCCCAGTGGGCCGATACTTTTTTCAACACAGCTAGAAAGGTGGACCAGACCACACATACTGGGCCTGACGGGCCTTCAATGTGTAGATTTAGGTTGTCGAAGGCAGGCCCGTTTGATAGGGATTATAATTATTTAAAAATGAAGAGAATTCAGATAACCCTGACTTTTGATTTAATTTGTGTTAACACCTCATGATTGCCAAACAGATTTACTTTACACCTTTAATCACTTTAGTAATCAAGATTTAGGCCTCGTTTGGTATAGATTTTTAAAGTGTTTATGCTTCAGATTCTACGAAATATCTACTAAACAGTTTTACAAAAAGTGCTACTAGTTCTTTTCCAAGAAGCACTTCAATTTATATGAAGAGCCAAAAGCAATAAAAATAGTGCTTCTTATGAATTTTCCTCTCATTTACACATTAGAATCACAATAAAAATCGTTTTGCCCAAACGGTTTGAAAAATACGTTTTGTAGAGAATCTAATTTTTAGAGAAGGTATTTTTTGGAGAAGTTTTTCTAAAAAAGTTTTTTCTAAGAATCTATACCAAACAAAGCCTTAATCTGCACCGTGGTTGGTGAAATTGAGGCAGACTGATTGGCGGAGGCAAAAGTAGCGGCCATGATGATTGATAGCCTGATCGGTGGAGGCAACTGTAATTGCAGCCTTTGAACAGTTGGGGACTTGACGCTTGATCCTTGATTCTTGGAATTGCAGATCAACCAAGTCTCCTAACGGGTGAAAGATAATACGACGGTCTGCTACCATTATATTTAAACTATCTACATTGTAACTATTCACACCGTTATTTGTATATATGGCCACCTGCAGTATAGAGAAGAAGCTGAAGTCTATAACGTCAAATGGCACATCCTATTGATAGGTCTTGTGCTCCTGACAATGAACAAAATAGAACTGTACAGATCACTCGACAATTAGAACTAAAATGAAATAAGCCTCCACAAAACCAGACAATTTTCATCACTGGTAATAGGAAAGACAATATTCTATTGCACTCTTCAAACGTCATCCTGAGGTGATCCGATCCGAAAACATTGTTGATATCAAAACAAGACTCAAAATTTTAACAAATTTCATCCTTTTGCGGGGAGGGGGGTTCTGAGTGAAACAGGGTCGGTTTGAAGACACAATGGAACACAAGCTTCATGATGACATGGTTGGTCTGAACATTCAGATTTCAGCATTTCAACTGATGGCCAAGAAAACATACAAAAGCCTAGATGAATCAGAATATCGGAAAACCAACTAAGAAAGATGCATTCTGCACTTCAGGAAAGATTCAGTAATACGCTTCCATAACCATGGTATAACGCAAGGTATAAATCAAGCATTAAGGTCTGAACAAATTTCATACACCTAGCCAGTGTTACTACAACTAAGTTACATTACTTACAATTGATTGCAGAACTCTGCTCATTACAGGTCCCCTTCACTTAAGTGGTATAGTTCAATGCAACTGATTGATCAAACTCCTAAAATGAAATCAAGGTACCCCTGCCATAGATTGACCTAATGCAATGCCATGATCTATAGAAATAAGCTTTAACCACTTTGAACAAATATATTTACTCAAGATTTCTACTCTTTGTATGATCCTGTTTCGATGCAAATACTCTAGTGCACTTCCTGATGATCTGATATAGAAATAAAGTGAATGATTACTGCTCTTCAGTTATTAACTAACATAAGAAGCAAAACAATTGAATACTTACGGCCCATGGAATGATCCAAGACACACAAGTCAACTAGATCCAGCAGAATATTTTTAGTGTGTCTTCCTCCTCGTGCTGCCCCAATGTACTAAGCACGGAGGAAGCTTCAGAACCTGCTTGATAGTGACGAGCTCGCTGGAGTCCAGGTTCAGAACAGGGCAGACAAGGAACAAAACTCTAAATTTCAGCAATTTTCAATAACAATAGTCCAATATCTTCTCATGGATTAAATTTTGACCATTTTGGACACAGCTCTCAAGTTAAATATATTCAGTTTCTTCTCATTGAATCATCCTGTTGTGAAACAATTTCACAACATAGGGCGCCGGTAAAACCATTTTGAACCATGCTTGTTTAAAGAAAGAGGCGTGATTGGAATTCACATTTACAATGCATGAATATTCTCCAAGCTAACGCATATGGACCACTGAACACTGAAGCATGACAAACAATACAGGACCCTGTGGATCCGATCCGAGGACAAGAGGGGTGTACCTACAGCCGTGGGGAATGGGCAGCCGCCGCCGCCGCCGCGCGTGTGGATGGCCATCCTGTATGGCGCACTTGCTCATTCGTCTCAACCAGGAGTGCCTGCGCGCCACGAAGAACACACCAGATCATTACGAAGACATCATACCCACTACCGGTGGCCAGACCGCTCGTCGCTTCAGTGGAGAGGCAATGGGGCATGGGTGCCGCGGAGCGCACAAGGCTGCAGGAGGGCGCGGTGGGGCAAGACGGCACGGGCGACGGGGCAGAGCAAGATCGTTGGCGCGAGCGAGGTGAGAGGCTTGGGAACGGTGGAGCGGGTGGGAGCGAGGTCGTTGGTGCATGAGGTGAGGACCGCTGGTGCAGCAGGGTGATATGGGGTACTGTGTGAGCCCACCTGTCGGCGCGTGCGAGCGGTGGAAGGAAGCGGAGGCAGCGGGAGAGGAAGAGGATGGAGGGGGCCCATAGAATCGAATTGATGATTTCAACCCATTTCCATGGCCTGAATTGGAGCACTATTTCCATTTCCGACCCAAATCTGCTGGAACCCTTGGAATCTTCTTTTCTTCCCCTTACTCTGCCACTCCTGTTCCCTGCACAACTCCATGAGAACGCCACCACAGGAGGGACTCCCACATGGCCGCAACCGTACGAGAAAACCCTCACCTCTCCGTCTTCCACGAACCACCTTGCTGCCATCGCTGAAGACGACCTCAACCGTCCCTGTCGTCCTCGACAACAACGCTTCGTGCATGTGGGCGGCATCAGTCTGGTGGAAATGAACTACCTGGAGGTGGACTTCCTCTTCGTCATCGCCTTCAACTCCAGTTTCACACCAGCCGTCTTCACATCCTATTGTGTCATGCTCCAGTGCAAAATGGCCTAACTAGAGTCACTGTCCGTGCCTGTGGAAGCGACATGGCTGCAGCTGCAGCAGTACTGCACCAACCGATCATCCGACCATGACGATGCCGCTATGCTCACTATTTCGGCCGCCGGTTGCCTACCACAGCTCAGTCTGGTGGATCACCGACCCATAGACTGATCAAGCTCCCTTTTTTCCCCTCTTGTTTCTCTTTTTTTCTACTCATCTCCTCTGCCTCTCCATGTGTTTTTGGTAGTTGATTCATTGATGTTGCTACTGAAAAGCACTCAACTCTTGTCAGATAGTTAAGGAGGGTTGGATTAGGGATGTGTCTGAAGAGTTACTTGAATTGAATTTTATTGCCATTGTTCGGTGACAGCAAATGGATGAACTATAAGGGATCAGCTTTGGAGCCGATTTGGACATTGTTAAGTGGATGTTTTTTTTTCAAGAATCATTGGTTAAGTGGATTTTAACTTTTGCGCATGTGAGTCACAGGACGCTGCATTTCTGTTTCTATTTCTTTCCCTTTTGATTCCAAGAATTTATTCTGAGAATAGCCAAACAAGGAAAAAAAAGAATTGAATATTTTACTAGCTGAATCAATTATGGACATTCATTTTCTTACAATTTGATTCTATTCCAGAGAACCAAATAGGTGAAATTGTATGTTTAAGCAGAAATCTATATCGTTATACCTGCCTACTGAAAAGTACATCTGTTTAGGAGCACATGAAATTCTCTGGCTCCTTGTGATCTTCCGAATCACTTTGGTGCAGTCAACATCCGTTCACAACAGTCCAAGCAAGGGTTTGTCTAGCACACCATGCACGATGCCAACTAAATCTGACTCAGTGTCTATCTGCACATGATCAGCAACATTTTGTCCATTTATCTTTGAGATGATGGGCTCTCTAGAGAACACTCTGAGTCAGCTTCTGTTCTTGCCTGCAGATGAGACAAAATGCATACCTTTGCTTGTATGATCTAAGCACGTAGCAGACACGGCAATGCTTTGTTTGCTTTTAAATATTTGTTTCCATCCTGATGTAGGTTTGTACATTACATCAATGATGAAGAGTACATGAAGTCACGTTCCCTGAGCTATTTTTTTTATTGGATGTTTCCTCAAAGAGACATACCGTACAGTGCAAAGTTACGCACCTATGTCCAGGACTTCATGCTTTCAAGACACTTCATTACCAGACTACAATACTTGCACGAATGCAGAAGAGGGTTAGAGTGAGAGAGACTAAAGATTAGTGTTCTGTGCGTTAAATCTCAAATACCATTTGGTCTCATGCTTGTTGCTACATGTGTGATGTAGGTGAAAAATGACATCATGTCCTGGACAACAATTGTCTATACCCTTTCTTTATTCCTTGTTTCAGTTTGGCATTTTTATTATATTTCATCTTTCAACACCATTGTATATATTTTCATTCTACCTACAAGCAGCTATTTTTGTACTGTATTCACACAAGCAAACAAAATTTTGCTGTCAATGACTAGGATTTTTGTGATCTCCTAGATGTCCTTCTTGAGTTTTTTTTTTACATTTTTCACTCCAACATTTAGTTTTATTTATTTTATACACTCCAATGACATCAAAACTTTTGGTGAGAGCTTATCTTATAGATGTGAAGAAATGCATTGTTAGAATCACACATACATGGACCACATGTCAAATTAGAGAACCCTTCTCTTTGTATTTTAACATTTTTCTCGCAACAGGTGTACCCTTAACACAGGACACATAGTTTATTACATTATTGCCTTTTTATTTAACTCACTCTCTTGCATTTGATAACATGTCATCTCCTATGTTTGCATTCTCTAAGCAGCCCTTCAGATCGAGTTCCCTTCAACATTAGAGAGCATGCTTGAACTTGAAGTACCCTTGTTTTGGTTGCCCTGCCCAAGGAAATCAAAGGACCGGATCTTCTCTGCCCTAGCACTGCTGGTGTTCCTGATGATGAGAGATGCTGTGCATGTCCTTTTCTTATAGATGCGGCAGACAACCCAGGAACTGTCGGGTTTCAATATGATGTTTGTATTTTCAATGTTTGGAGCGGTGCCGTGCAGTGTATTACCTTGGTCATCATCTTCCTGCAGATGGGGCACAGATTAGATGGATGCAATGAAGTTATTAAAGGAAATCTGAAGAAATTCAAACCGTGAAACTAATCAAGTGCGACAAAAGAGGTTACAATTAATCTTTATATATCAGAACATGAATACACCATAATAATAAATGATTTCATATAAAATGTCAATCGAACCAATAGCAATAATGAAATCATAAGATCGTGTAATATGGGCCTCCAAATATCACACAATAAATTGGATGGCTGCACGTGCAGTACATCAACTCCCTATATTCTAAATGAAAACTTGTCGACAGCGGAGGGAGTAGGTTGTTTCCGAGCAACCAGATAAAAGCGCTTTTTTATTTAGTCAAGATGGTAAACGTACTTGACACCTTTGACATGACAAATTTTGTTGATCCAATGGTGTAAGATTAACCCCCAAACCCGCAACTAATAAGATAACCGATGAACCGCAATCCGACATGGAGGGAAAGCTCATTTTGCACATGCCAACTATTAGTACCTTTTTCACTTCCTAAAAAATATCCTGCTGATCTATCCTACCATGCACTAAACACCGTTCGCGCCACAGTCAGATTTGAATCGGGTATTAGAATATTTCTTGTGATCTTGAAAAAAACTGAGGGCATATTAGTATCAATAGAATATTATTAAAAATAATAAATGATCAAAATATTCATTACTATTTCCCCAACAGGACACCAAGAAGGCACGAGAACAAAAATTATATATTAAAGTGCCAAGTGTTCAACCGTTGTACCTTGCTAACATCCTTCATGGTGCGGCTCACTTCTCCTAAGTTATGTTTCATGGATGACCTCACCACACGGTAGGGGATGAGGCCACCACCAGCAAGGTGATATTCTTGCATCACCCAATCAGTGCGCTTTCCTGTCGGTGGCTTTCCAAGGTAGAATACCAATGTTTTCTTTATCCCGACCATCAACGGAACCCTACTCATCACCCAAGTGCAAAATATGGGAACTTCCTTGCCTGATAGCCTCCAGTATCCGTCCTTTGCTGCACGCTTCCAGAGTGTGCCATTGGCCGACCTCATAATCCTACGGTATAAGAAGTATTTTTCTGAAGCAGTCTCTGCATGTTGCAATCAAGATAAGAAAGTATTCATAGTCACGCATATGAATGTTATTGCAAAACGGGTATATGAATCAACAACCTGGTGTAAGATGTCCTTGTCGGCTATAATGCCTGATGGAAGTGGCTGGTTCATGGCACAACAGCGAAGATAGCGCACCACGATGTCGTGATCTGTAGGGTTGAACTTGTATCCTTGTGGCAACGGTCTGGAGGCTTCAGTAGCTAGTGGTACTGATGCAGCCATGGATGTGGGGTGGTGTGGTATGGCTCTAGATGAATTTTATTCAGTGACAGATTTTATTTCAGATCTGGTGATTGCAAGAGGATCGATGGAGGAGTCATTTATAGGGGAAAGTTGAGTGTTACATAGAGAAAGATGTGGCCTTGCCACATGTGTTTCTTGTAATATACTCTTCCTTGCTGTACTTTACAGTGGTTCCCCGCGTGCAGTTTCTGCCCAAGCCATACGTGCCAAAATACTCATGTATATCTCTCTATCTTTATTTTTGTAATTATATACTTTCCACTTTTTTGATACCAATGCTAGCTGCATGTCACTCTTTCTGTTTGATTTTGTTGTTTAGTGGGGGAGGTTGGTGACAAAGATGTAAAGGTAGCAAACATGGACAAAGAATTTACTTGACTGCTATCTATAAAAGATACATCAGTTTGGTTCTTTTGTAGTTAATTTTTTTTACTGAAATATTTTGTAATATTCTTACGAGACATGGAGATCACTAGAAATCTGATAGATTGAGACATGCTCTGTAATCTGTAGCAATGTCACAGATCACTGCTCATTCTTGCATTAAATTATTATTGGCCTGTTTAGATGGTGCTAAATACCCAGTATTAGGATAGGCAGACTGGCATTATGATTGTCGACAAATAAAGGAGTTTCAAAGTACCCAGTATATATTGGGATAGACAGGCATCCAATACATTAGAGATGGAGTGACATTGGGATATTCTGCAGTGATATCCCTGATGCAAAGTGCATATTTTTCACAAGTGTTCTGGCGGAGCCGCAGAGGTGGGCCTTGCAGCATACAACTATGGGATTGAATGGATTCCTAAGTGTCACACCCCAAAATTTTCATTTCGGGATGTGAACCGTTTCATCCACCCTTTCACATATCTTAAGCACTAAAAATCCAAGAAAATAACTTTTAAGCTCCCAAATATCTCTTCCCCTTCAACTTCTCCCCCCATCTCCAGCCATTTTCACCCTTTCCTATCCTCTCCACGTCCTCCCCCAACCCCTCAACTCCCTCAACTTGCAGCCAAGTTGCGAGCAGCCACAGATCCACTGATTCTCATCCACGTTCCTGGCGATTCATTCAATGAAATGTGACGAAATTTTTCCAGATTGTGTGCGTTGAAGTCTTCTACAACATATCCAAAATTCATGGCCAACAGAGGTCTGTAGCTTCGGGAATCTCCATCACAATGACCTCTGCTCCCTGTTCTGGGTCTGATCAGCGCGGCTGTTAGTAATATCTTCGTTGTTGCTTTGCCAGGATTTCCTATGGTGCCTCCAGGAACACAACTTGTTCTTCAACTGTAACTGCAGGACCAAATCTCGATCCCACTTGTTGATCTCCTTCTCAGGTTAAATTTTGTCCAACCCATCATGTCTCTGTTGTGTTCCACATAATTAGCCACGTTCTTGTTCAAATAATTTCTTGAATTGTGTAGCCAATAATCGAGAATACACATGTCTTTGCAGTGCTATTTATGGACAGACAAACATGTGGTTGTCATTCACCCCTTGTTATCATCTAACGCTTTGACATTCCTTGCTGTAAATTAATCTTTAGTGAGTTCTCCAAACCTTGTTAGCACTCCGTAATGACCCTCCAATGTTGCATATGATACTTAGTTGTTTGCTTGCTTGTTTGTTTGTCGGTGGTCGCGCGAAGAGAAGAATGCAAGTCGGAATCAAATAAGGATATGTAGCGAAGCTTGAAAATCACTAAGCAACAAGTGTCCTTGACCACATTGCTCCTAATTAGGATGACAGGATTATAGGAATTGCATGAGTCTTAAATTGGAATCCTATGTTGAGTTTACTAGAATATTTCTCATAATTTTTTGAAGCTGGTTCGTGGTTGGGTATAATGGTAGTAGGTTGTTTTATGCTTAGCTTTTCTGTCTTAGTTGGTTTTGGCTAAAACTTGAACTACTAAAATGATTAATGGTATATTTGCAACTTAATCATCTTCATGTTAATTAAAATGATAATGACTTAGTGTATAGAGAATCTGAGCAGGATAGATTGTTTGGTATGATGTATTTGGTTGTTATTCGGTGTTTATGGTATGTGCTAGTTTCTGCTCTAGATTCTAAGGACTGGTTCGTGAACCATGTAACCTGGCTTTACAGTGCAGCCACAAAGCTTAAATGGTAGGCCCTAGCCGACTAATTGTTGAGCTTAGTTTGGTGTGCACCATGTGGCGGTGTAGTTGTGCAAGAGAGGGCTTCTGTGGCGGTGAAACCTTAGCGGGTGCATATTGACTAAGTGACACCTTGTAAAGGCTTTGTAGTGATCTTCTGGACACACACCAAAGGAAGTGAGTTATGTATCGACGGATACTGGCATAAAGAAGGTTTTTAGTGCACCTGACAACAGGGGATGAAATCACGACTTGCGGTGAAAAGGGTGCAAACTCTTGAGAGATAAAACTGTCATGACAGCCGTGCTCGCGGTCAAGAGTGGCTGGACTGCTTCACGATTAGTTCCACAACCCGATGAGTTGGTAGTCAGGTGTTGGTGAGCTTAGTAGTCGGATGGAATCCGATGAGGTATCTTTAGTGCCTGGTGCATAGCGTTCACACTTAGTAAATAGGTTTCTTAGTAATTAAACAGTTTAGATGGCATTCGTGCTTTAAACCTCATTAGCCTTTCTTGCTTACAGCCCTCATGTCATCTTTTTCTACACTTGCTAAGTACTTTATGTACTCACGCGTGTAGCTTTTGTTGTTTTGTTGCTCATGAATGTTGCTCAGTGACAAGAAGATGGAGCATAGAAGGTCGTGTTGCCAACAGTCGATTGCTTGTGGTGTACCCAAAAGTTTTCTCCTCCCGCTGCTATTCAAAACTCTGGTATTTATTGATTGTTTACCGATATAGAACTGATTATCACTTAATTGTCCTATATGTATGATAAAATAGATCCTGGCAAACATGTAGATGTCATCGGGCTTTGTGTTTACAAAATCCGGTGTGACAAACGTGGTATCAAAGCTATATGTCAACTCTAGGGATGTGACCTTAGCTAGAATGGTGTTTATTAGTTTTCTAGTCGACCTCGCCGGTGAAGATAATGTTGACACTCAAAATTTACAATCCACCGGAGTATCCGGCACAATGCCAGAGAGTCTGACAGGCCCTCTCGGATCCCAGGGATTTACACACCGGACTGTCCGGTAATATACCGGAATGTTCGGTGACTGGAGTTTTCGACACAATGCTGGACACTCCGGTAGAGTCGGTTCAGTTAGTTTTGGTAACAAATCAGATTGAGTACTTTCCTAATTAATGGGATTCGGATGCTCCGGTTCAGAAGACCAGATATGATAGAAAATATCTAGATTCTATCCGATAATAATTATTTCGCAAGAATTATTTGCCAATATGTTTTTCAGGTTGTGAAAGATATTTAGGAAGAATTTGGCTAAAATCTACTACAGAAGAAAAAGAAGTGCTTAAAAAGATAAGAAGATGAAGCCAAATCCCTGATTGGAAGGTTCCACGATGTGGCCTTCCCCGAGACGATCAAAACAGATATATGGATCGCCTAAATCGAGAATCGGATGAGGAAATTACAAACTTCACAAAAAAGTCCGAGCCGCCGCCAGACACTCCAGTAAAGTGCCGAAGTATCTGGTTACCGGAGTCTCCAGTACCCGAGATCGGT
The DNA here is from genome assembly GCA_001602295.1 of Zoysia matrella. Lineage (NCBI taxonomy): Eukaryota > Viridiplantae > Streptophyta > Magnoliopsida > Poales > Poaceae > Zoysia > Zoysia matrella. The sequence continues at coordinate 22,769 of BCLG01000290.1, forward strand.
TTTTTGGCAATTTTAGTAGCAGATCAGATCCATTTGTTTTTTAATTAATAGGATCCGTGGTTGCACGGGATAAGACCATCCCACCTCTATATATAGAGGCCCAAGGTCGATTGAGAGACCAACCCCCAATCATCAAAAACCTTTTTACCTTTACATGTATCTCTCCAAACCCTAATCCCTTAGTCAACCCCTCGTGCTGTTCTTCTCCCGTCCCGGTGACGTGTGAAGACGATCCGGCTGGCCTGCCGATCCCAGATCAACCCTAGAAAAGTCTCGCCCCGACGGGGTCCCTCCCGAGCTTGATTTTCCAGGTGCCGTTGGGATCGTACCTAGATGATCCTGTCACTACACACGCGGACGTGCGTGCGGTGTGTTGACCCTAATCTTTTCAGCGTCAATACACTTTTTGGCGACTCCGCTGGGGAAGAAGGATTTCGGTTGTCCGATCGAATCATCTTTTTCACGTCATGACTTCCGAGATCTCACCGGACAACATCGTCATGCCAACATTAGAAGAGTTGCTAGAGGATGTCGCAAGAGGTTCCTCGAGCATCGGAAAGCCGCCGCGGAGGCACGCAAAGCACAAGAAGACCGTGAACTCTGAGATTACTTGGCGTGCTTCATGAAGGATCGGCAAGGCAACGCCAAGCAAATCAAGAATCCCACCTTGCCGCCCATCAAATCGGAGGTAACCACTACCGTGCCACATCTGCATTTGATTCCGATGTTGCCAATATGGTTGATGCCGCTGTATGTGCGAATCTTAACAATAGGCTAGACACTATAACAACAAAATTTGATGATACCACACGCACGATGGAGGACCGACTTGATAATAAATATTTCGGCAATACCCTTCATATTCCTACCACTAATGCTGAAAAATCTATCAAACCATTGAATTGGCAAAACCCTAGAACTTCTGATGCGCAAACCCCAAACTACACGTCAAGCCGAACCGTTGTTGGTACTTTAGTTAATGTTGGGGTGCAGTTCACCAATGCTACAATCACTAATTCGGCTAGCCAATACCCGTATAGCCAATCTCGCCACATCATAAAACTGCTTATAATAAAAATTCTTTTGGTGGGTTTACTAATGGTTCATTGCATCATACTTCGTATCCGCTACCGAATTATTCACCGCCAAATGCATATGGTACACCACCTCCTAATTTAGCTCCAAATTGGTCTGGAACTGATCTTAAAATAATGGATGAATTTAGAGCGGAGTTGGTAGATATGTTCAAGACAACATTCGGCTTAGATTCTAAAAGCAAAAGCCGATTTTATCAGAAACCTTACCTTGAGAATTAAGAGACATGTTTCGTTTCCACATGGTTTTAAGGTTCCCGATTTTGCTAAGTTCACCGGTGACGATAGTAGATCTACTATAAAACAGGTAGGCCAATTTACTATACAATGTGGGGAGGCAAATTCTAATGATATTCTTAAGATGAGATTGTTTCCTTTGTCTCTCTCGGGTGCGGCATTCACTTGGTTCACATCTTTGCCACCTAATTCTATTTACAGTTGGTCCCAGTTAGAAAAAAGACTTCATGAGTATTTCTTCACCGGTGAAACTGAATTGAAATTGTCACATCTCGCATCGGTTAAACAAAAAATCAATGAATCGGTTGTTGATTATATTAGAAAATTTAGAGATACTAGAAACCGATGCTATAGCTTGACAATTTTCGATAGGGACTTAGCTGATCTTGCTTTTTATGGTTTGCTTGATTATCATAAAGAAAAGATAGAAAATCAAGACTTTGCGATGTTAGTCAAGTATTGCAGAAAGCTATGGCTAACGAAAATAGAGTTAAAGAATTTAAACAAGTGCAAAAGTCGAATGAAATGATCAATCGTCCTGTTTATATAGTTGGTTGCGAATCTAACAAGATGGACGATGATGATCATGATATTTATGCTGCTGAATTCTCATGGCCTTCCAAGGCTAGCTCTCATCCTTGTGATTCTCTCAAGCCGATTCATAAAAATTGGCAAGAAGAGATAAAGTTTACTTTTGATGTAGCCAAATGTGATAGAATATTCGATGAATTACATAAAGGAGGCTACATCAAGATATCACATGTTATTCCTTCGCTTGAAGAGTTAAAACAACGTGCTTATTGTAAGTGGCATTATTCTTTTTCCCACGCTACTAATAATTGTAATGTGTTCCGAAGGCAAATTCAATCAGCCATCAATGATGGACAACTAGCTTTAAAGAAATGCAAATAGATAGGCATCCATTTCCTATTAATACCGTTGATCTTCAAAATGTAAAAGTGTTGATTCGGCCCGAGCAAGCCGATACAACCAAAAGTAAGAATGTGATCATCGGTGAAGAGAGGCGAGGGAACATAAATCCTTCAAGGGAAGTAATATTAAAAAAACTTCGGATGGTAAAGAGTCTTTGAATATCACCGTCAAGGCCTCTAGACTCGGGGGCAAGCAAAGAAAGTTCAAGGTTCAATTGATGCTATTACCCAACCGAAGATGCTTAAGCCGAAAAAACATGAAATAGGGAGGTGGAAGGTAAACAAACCAAGAAGGTAAATTTCAAACCTACCTTTGGTTACCTTTTATCAAAATATACGAATAAAAAGACCGTTTCGAAGGATCGGTCAACAAAATGTGATACAAATCTAATTAAAGACCGATCAAGTCTCCACCGTTCGGATCCGGTCAACAATGTAGTTAGAATTAGAAGCATAGATGTGGTTATTAAGGAACCACCAAAAGGACCGATTATTAAAAATGATCGGGCTAATCCGAAAAATTCTTTGGATCCTAAGAACTCTAAAAGCAATAGTTGCTCTCTTGGCAAATGCTTTCAGCCAAGTGGTGTCCATCTGGCTTAACTAGAACTCAAAAGAGAAGACTGCAAAGATTGCGCAATCAAGAGAGCAAAAATCAGGGATATAGGCAAATAAGTGATCCGCCTCACAAAATAGTGCCTCCATGACCTCCTTTATACATAAAAAAAGAATGGAGACCTAAACAAGTAAGTGTAACTCCTAGTTTAGCAATACTAGGAGTTTATGGCCGATAGAATAGTAATTATCGCCCTTAGAACGAAACGTGGCCGATATAATAGTATCGTCCTTAGAGCAAAGATGATGATGAGTTTTTTCACCGTCAGGCAAATTTTGTCATTAGAGTATTTTTTGGCATGCTAGCTTTGCCAAAAAATAGAGGGCATGTGTTGACACTCAAAATTTGCAATCCACCAGAGTATCTGGCACAATGTTAGAGGGTTCGGCAGGCCCTCTCGGGTCCCGAGGATTTACACACCGGACTGTCCAGTAATATACCGGAATGTCCGGTGACAGGAGTTTTCGACATAGTGCCGAACACTCCAGTAGAGTCGGTTCAGTTATTTTTTTGTAACAAATCGGATTGAGTACTTTCCTAATTAATAGGATTCAGATGCTCCTGTTCGAAAGACCAGGTATGATAGAAAATATATAGATTCCATCCGATAATAATTATTTCGCAAGAATTGTTTGCCAATATGTTTTTCAGGATGTGGAATATACTTTAGAAGAATTTGGCTAAAATCTACTAAAGAAGGAAAGAAGTGCTTAAAAATACATGAATATGAAGCCAAATCCCTGATTTGAAGGTTCCACAATATGACACTCGCCGAGAGGATCGAAACGGATATATGGATCGCCTAAATCGGGAATCGGACGAGGAAATTACGGACTTCACAAAAACATTCCGAGCCGCCACCGGACACTCCGTTAAAGTGCCGGAGTCTCCGGTCACCGGAATCTCCGGTACATTACCGGAGTGTCCGGTGAGCCCTCTTTGAAACCGGGATTTTACCCACCGGAGTGTCCAGCAAGGTGCCGGAGTCTCCGGTACCCGAGGTCAGTTTTTTGGCAATTTTAGTAGCAGATTGGATCCAATTTGTTTCCTAATTAATAGGATCCGTGGTTGCACGGGATAAGACCATCGCACCTTTATATAAAAAGGCCCAAGGCTGATTGAGAGACCAACCCCCAATCGTCAAAAACCTTTTTACCTTTACATGTATCTCTCCAAAGCCTAATGCCCTTACTCGACCCCTCGTGCTATTTTTCTCCCGTCTCGACGACGTGTGAAGGCGATCCGGCTGGCCTGTCGAGCTCGGATCAACCTAGGAAAGTCTTGCTCCGACGGGGTCCCTCCCGAGCTTGATTTTCCAGGTGCCGTTAGGATCGTACCTAGAAGATCCCGTCGCTACGCACGAAGACGTGCATGCGGTGTGTTGACCCGGATCTTTTTGGCATCAACAGATAAAGATTCAACTCAGTGAGCGAGAAGTTGAAGCCTGGTTCTACAAGAAGAAACCTGAAGAAAGAGAAGAAGACTTTTGAAGATTAAGATATATCACTTGCTTAAGTTCCATTTTGTTTCGCAAGTGAAAACCAATCCTTGTTCAAATGAATTAGTAGGCGTTGTTTGATGTAATGCGAAATTTTGATGTAATGCGAAAACCATCGATTGTTTTTAAGGGGGTAGCCGAACGCGGTAAAGCCTTAGCTTCTTAGTCGACCTAAATCATGGGAGAAAATCTTTTTGAGTGTTCAGGTGAGTAGCATGAAGAGGATCTCCATCAACCACTTTAGAAGGAAGGATTACAAAGATAGAGTCTCTTGATGAAGCAATGAAGTCTCTGCGTGCAAGAAGTTCGAAGGAAATCGTAGACGTCGCCTTGCGCTGCTGCTTGTTTAGTTCTGATTTGCTTGCTTGATTGTGTGTTCTTTATTCTAGTCTATGTTGAGACTATCTTAACTTGATCATACCTCAATCATTGCTCTACTTTCATCATTGATGCATATAATGTGTATTTATGTTCATTAACCTTCAACCTTGTTTATGTCACCTATCCCTTCTTTTTGATCCTATCGGGTTGTTGTCCAAGCTCTCTATTCCTAGCCTCGCCGAATCTCAGGGCGAGATTTCTGTTAAGGAGGGTAGTTCATCACACCCCGAAATTTTCATTTCGGGCTGTGAACCGTTTCATCCACACTTTCGCATACCTTAATCACTAAAAATCCAAGAAAATAACCATTAAGCTCCCAAATGTCTCTTCCCCTTCAACTTCTCTCCCATCTCCAGCCATTTCCACCATTTTCTATCCTCTCCACGTCCTCCCCCAACCTCTCAACTCCCTCAACTCGCAGCCCAGTCACGAGCAGCCACAGATCCTCTGATTCCCGTCCACGTTCCCGGTAATTCATCCAACGAAATGCGACGAAACTTTTCTAGATTGTGCGTGTTGAAGTCCTCTACAACATATCCAAAATTCATGGCCAACAGAGGTCTGTAGCTTTGAGAATCTCCATCACAATGACCGCTGCTCCCTGTTCTAGATCTGATCAGTGCGGCTGTTGGTAACTCCTTCATTGTTGCTGTCAAGTTTGACCATTCCTTGATAAAAATATTGTACTATATAGTGTTCCAGAGAGTCTCCTTCATCTTGCCCGAAGGATTCGCCAGGATTTCCTATGGTGCCTCCAGGAACGCAACTTGTTCTTCAACTGCCACTGCAAGACCAAATTTCCCCACTCGTTGATCTCCTTCTCAGGTTAAATTTTGTCCAACCCATCATGTCTCTATTGTGTTCCACATAATTAGCCACGTTTTTGTTCAAATAATTTCTTTAATTGTGTAGCCAATAATCGAAAACGCACATGTCTTTGCAGTGCTGTTTATAGATAGACAGACATGTGGTCGTCATTCACCACTTGTTATCATCTAACGCTTTGACATTCCTTGCTGTAAATTAATTGTTGGTGAGCTCTCCAAACCTTGTTAGCACTCCGTAATGACCCTCCAATGTTGCATATGATCCTTAGTTGTTTGCATGCTTGTTTGTTTGTCGATGGTCACGCGAAGAGAAGAATGTAAGTTGAAATTAAATGAGGATATGAAGCGAAGCTTGAAGATCACTAAGCAACATTTTGAGGCAAGTGTCCTTTACCACATTGCTCCTAATTAGGATGACAGGATTATAGGAATTGCATGAGTCTTAAACTGGAATCCTATGTTGAGTTTACTAGAATATTCCTCACAATTCATTGAAGCTGGTTCGTGGTTGGGTATAATGGTAGTAGGTTGTTTTATGCTTAGCTTTGCTGTCTTAGTTGGGTTTTGGCTAAAACTTAAACTACTAAAATTGATTAATGGTATATTTGCAACTTAATCATCTTCATGTTAATTAAAATGATAATGACTTAGTGTATAGAGAGTCTGAGCAGGATGGATGGTTTGGTACGATGTATTTGGTTGTTATTTGGTGTTTATGGTATGTTCTAGTTCCTGCTCTAGATTCTAAGGATCAGTTCGTGAACCATGTAACCTAGCTTTACAGCGCAGCCACAAGGCTTAAATGGTAGGCCCTAGCTGACTAATTGGTTGAGCTTAGTTTGGTGTGCACCATGTGGCGGTGTAGTGGCGCAAGAGGTGGCTTCTGCGACGGAAGTAAAATAGACTACATGGATGCTGTGACGGTGAAACCTTAGCGGGTGCAGATTGACTAAGTGACACCTTGTAAAGGCTTTGTAGTGATCCTCTGGCCACACACCAAAGGAAGTGTATTATGTATAGACAGATACTGGCATAAAAAAGGTTTTTAGTGCACCTGGCAACAGGGGATAAAATCACAACTTGTGGTGAAAAGTGTGCAAATCTCGAGAGATAAAACTGTCTTGACAGCCGTGCTCACAGTCAAGCGCGGCTGGACTGCTTCACAATTAGTTCCAATTTATGGGTTGGTTGGTTTTGGTTGGTTTTGGTTTGATAGTCGAGTGGGACCCGATGAGTTGGTAGCCAGGTGTTAGTGAGCTTAGTAGTCAGATGGAATCCGATGAGGTATCTTTAGTGCCTGGTGCATATAGTTCACACTTAGTAAATAGGTTTCTTAGTAATTAAATAGTTTAGATGGCATTAGTGCTTTAAACCTCATTAGCCTTTCTAGCTTACAGCTCTCATGTCATCTTTTTATACACTTGCTCAATACTTTATGTACTCACACGTGTTGCTTTTGTTATTTTGTTGCTCATGAATGTTGCTCAGTGATAAGAAGATTAAAGAAGTCAAGTCAACCAGTAAACTGAAGATGGAGTAGCGTTGCCGACAGTCGATTGCCTGTGGTATGCCCAAAAGTTTTCTCCTCTCGTTGCTATTCAAAACTCTGGTATTTATTGATTGTTTATCGATATAGAACTAATTATTACTTAATTGTCCTATATGTATGATGAAACAGATCCTGGCATACATGTAGATGTCATCGGGTTTTGTGTTTACAAAATCCGGTGTGACACTAAGCTAGCTAGTCATTCTGTCAGGCCCTTATGAAGTGGCCAAAGAATTTAGCTAGATTTGACGGTCTGCTATCATTCACGTGAGGTTTTTTTTGGTTGTGGGCACATAATATTGTACCATATGGCAAAATTATGGAATAGGACTACAGTCGGCTAAAAGATTCTGTCCTAGTCCAAACTTCTTCTATATAGGATTCTCATCTTACACCTGGAGATGAGTCAATGATGCCTTTGTATGATATGAGTATTTATTAGTGCTTTACTTTAATAGCCCGATTATAACTTTACCGCATAGAGATTACTCAAAACTGAGACTGATGTGTACAAAAGACAGACAATGCTGTTGGGAGCAAATGTCTTATTCATATGCAGTAAATGGTACGTTCGCCACCCTATCCTTGAGTCAAATAAGGCTATCTCCAACAGGGGCTTCATTTGCAATAAATGACTGATGTCAGCTTTTTTTTATGATTTGACAGTCTAATAGTGAAGGGTAAGAATAAATAATGCTAAGATAATATATTGTTTGCAATAATTTGAAATTCCAAACAGCTAACAATGAGAGCAAGCATTTCACTTCGTATATATGTAGACTTAACTGTTGTGTAAGAATTAAGTGCTATGGTGGGACTAATTAAGAAATAACAAAAAGAAAACTATGAAGAAATAATAAAAAGAAAACTATGCGTTGGAGATGGCTGGGGTTTCATTTGTGCTCTTTATGAATCTCGCCGGTGGGAATAGCCTAACATTACTAAGTCACTTCTCTATACTTTATTTGGTTTTAAAATATTGACACTGATTTAATTCCCATCTTCAATCATTCATCCTATTCAAAAATTGTTCAAATGTGTAAAATTATTAGCCATGTTTCACATATCTTTAATGATAAATCAACTCATAACAAAACATGAGACTATTATACTTTTTAGTAATATGAATGGCCAAAGATAATATTAAAAGCTATCGGTGTAAATATTTTACACCTAAACTAATATAGTCGTTTGACTCGATATGTGACTAATTTTCTTGACGTAGCTTGTCAAACGACTGTGGTCATTTAAAAAATTTGTGCTTTATCATTAAGGCATTTGAAACATATAATTTTACACCTTTGAGCTAATTTTTTTAATAAGACAGATGTTCATATGATGTTAGAAATTAACGAACACAATGACATAAGAAGAAGGGAGTATTCTCTAGATAAAACTAAGATCAAGTGACGTCTACAAGTGATAGATAATATTATGGGGAGCAAATGTCTTATTTATACTACGTAGTTAAGGAAAAATATTCCACTCTGTCAACGACTCAAGTAGCATTGTCAATTCAGTCTGTTCCGCTCATATAATAGGTTGGTAAGCGCAGCTTCAGTCCTTCAGATAGTAGTAGGTTGGTAAGATCAGTATAACCATTGGCTATATCTATCCATCTGCTTCCTTTTCCATCTTGAGAGCTTAATTTTGTTCATCACTACGCATGCGAAAACTTAAGCTACAAAGCACAACATGGTCATCAACCAGATGCTTCACGTAGTCGCAACATGGCATTATTCAGTTCAGTACGTTGCAGCATTGGAATGGGGGACATCTGGAAACAATTCGCCAGGCTACTCGTCTGTTTGCGTGCCAGGATGTGGGTGAACCGCGGGCCGATGCTGTGTCTTATTGCTAGAATCAAAGATCTGTAAGCTGTTGCTGGTGAACTAGTCGATACGTCAAATTAGATGTATGGTGAACATGGCGGGAAGTTAGTTAATTGCTTGTGGACATCACGGACGCCCACAAAACATGGGACACAAAAAAGGAGACCAGCTTCCAGCAAATGGGTCACATAGATGGGTTAAGGCATGCTTAATGGTCAAACTGGCTAATACAATACATACAATACAATAGGGCCGTATCATACATAGGACTATGAATTTGTTTCTATTCTGTAATCTAGCACACCCACTAATTAATATGTTTCTGGAATACAAAAAAACTATATAGTATTGTTAAACTCAACAAGTAGCAGCATAGGCCTTGGAGACATCTTATAATAACCCATCACGCATCAGATGAATAAGACCTACAGGAGCACGATGCTTACTGTATCAGTCAGTGATTAAGGCAGCATCTGCGATACAGGCGCATGACTGGAGCTACAGCTGTCGGGAAGAAAGATAGCAGTCCTATATAAATCTGAACCCTTTGAGATCACTGAGCTGTTTAGGTTGCACCAATCAATGTTTCATGTACAGTTTCTTGCAAAAGTAGATGCATGCACAGGACGGCGTTTTGCATGATGAAAATAATTGCAACTGTAATTAATAGGCACTACCGTGGATAATGTAAGTGTCATATCCCATTTCTGAGACATCTTGTGAACACTGTACCAATTCCTGGATCAGTACTTGGTACGCACGAACATTGTAGTTTCACAGCTCATATCAGTAATATTACATATATTGTCCTAAATAGTAGTCTTACACTCAAGATTTAAGTTACAAGTCAGCGAGGAGCATCAGTCATCCTCGCACAAACATTACATAAAAGAGAAAAACAGAAAGCAAAACCACAGGTAAACTTGCGCGCGGGATGCTCCTACTCATTGCCATCGAGGCCGGCTTCATCTTCTTCTCCATCTGATCGACATAGCAAGCAAGCCCTAACCCCGTACTTAGCTGTAGTCATGCTTATAGGGCCAACAAGGAGAGGTTAAGGTTATTCTTTTCAGTGAAAGGCCAGTTTTATGCAGGCTTTGCTACAGAAGATTTTTCAAAACAGGGGTGGACGTGTTCCTAATTCTATCAATATTTTAGTGGGTGGACCTGAGGGAGTAGTCTCCATTCCCGCCAGTTCCCATCTTAACTAGGTGGGCCTCCACTATCCCAGCCAGATACTTTCCAAAACACGAGTGGCTACACCCACTCATACTATCAAGGATGAAGGTCAAGACTAATCATTGTGAGCCCAAGCTATAGCGTGTCAATACCATGACAACAGCCATTCCGAATAGATTATACACTCTGCAGAGGTTGTACACTGTACCCACAGGCTATGCTCCTCTTGATCAACGGAGTCGCATAACATTCACCTCAACACACACCAAGACGTCCACAAAGTCTGCCTCAAGATACTAACAGGGTCATCCCTCAGGGGTTTTGCCTGCCCCCGATGACGCGATAGCACATTCCCGTAGCTAGACCGTGGGTCTAGATCATCCACGTCTACTCCCTAGGACCCTGGTAATTATGAAAACCAAGGGGCTATACCCGTGGGCATACGATCCCATGGTGTAGGCTATTGCTGTAATCGAAGACTGGACCGTGAGTATATCACGTTTGCTCCTGCAACCTGTGTACCATCCGACCGCCTTAGGGGTCAAAGTGGACGACCAAGGGGGTGGAGTGAGTCCCGCCCAGGCAGGTTCTGTGGTTGCACGAAATCACTACGTTGAGGTCCGATGAACCGGTCCTTATATGGCTGGGGCGGTGCTCGTCCACGACAGGTGGACTAGTCCGAAGCCTATACACCGCACACAGCTATAGGAGCCCGCCCCATGACCAAAAACATTATCCCTTTCCATCACCTAGCACCAGTTGCACTAACACCCATCCCATCTTATTTTACACACACCACCAAACTCATTTTAACACATTTCATAAGATGATTGGTGTATGGTGTGGCGATGCACTGCATCGTATAAGGGTTCCTAAGCAATCTAACCTCAAGGCAACTTTTCGTTCCTTAAAATACTAACGAAGGAAATCCTATGGTTATCAAGGGGGTGTTATCAACGGGTAACAAGGCAGTATTCATATTTAACGAGTGTAAGTAACTGACATAAATATAAATACATGTATAGCAAGTAGGTCTGTAACTACACAATGTTTTAAACATATAAGTACGAACATGCAAGCATATAGGTCTATAGGTGCATAGCAAAAACTAGGAGCAAGATAGTCAAGAGGTTAGGACTTGCCTTTGAAAGCGTACTCGGGCTCTTCTTCGTACTCCGGGTCGTCGATCTCTTCGTCTCCGAGCGCTGCGTTGTCTATGCGAGAAAACGGTAGAAAGTAAATAAATTGTATGGAAGAGAGCATAAAACAAAGATCGAATAAACACCAAACTTAACAAAGTTTCTCGGGATGGTAAGTGGGTCTGTAACGTAGGGTTCGGTTGTTCGGTTCTATTGGTGTAAAGATCTCGGTAATTGGAGGTGTTATGTAGTAATAACGGTGAAAATAGGGTGCAGGGGCCTTTTTGTAATTAACTATAAATGGGAGGACTAATGTGATTAATCGTGGAGACAAGTAGGGCTTGCTACATGGGTTTTCACTGTTTAGGGGTGTATTTGCAAAGTGAGGATTTTTCTGAAATTTTTTGGAAATTTATTTGGACTAAAACTAGGCTCAGAATAAATTTCTTTGTGCACTGGAGTGGGTGTGCCGGGGCGCAAAGGCGCAGCCCGCTGGCGGCCAGGCGTCTCGCGGCCTGGCCCGGCTCGTGGGCGCATTGAAGCATGTTTTTGCTTCCGCGGGGCGCTAAGGGCAGTACGTGGGTGCTACGGTCGTGCGTGAGTGGTTGTCGCGACCGAAGGTTGTGCGACAGTGTGTGGCGGCGTGGAGGGGGCAGCGGCGTGCGGTGGTGCTCGGTGCAGGGCCTTGCGGTGAGCGATTCAACCATGCCGACGAGCTAGGGAGGTTGTGTGGGTGATGGTGGTGCTGGAGCCCCGGTCGGGCCAGTGCCCCGGTGTAACGACCGGGATTTTACTTACCTTTCGATAAGTCCCGATCTCCCGTGACATTGCCAATCCCAAGAGTTTGGCAAGCACGATATCACAAGCGATCAATCAAGAAACCATAACAGAAATATTAAACAAGAAACAAAAACGAAAAATAGTAGATCAGAGTGAAATTATTAGAATAAAATCCTCCAAAGGGGTCCATCGGCACGCAGGCCGAAAACATCTCAGAGCAGATATATCACTATCGTGAATCCAACAAAAAGCAACAGCGGAAGCATCATCATGGCAGCGGTAGCGAACCTCCTCCACACAGGCTAGCTCGAGCGCAGGAGCGGACGTCACGGACCGTCAGAGACGTAGTCGAAGTCGAAGCTAAGAGTATCCTCTGAAAACAACAAATTAGAAAGCCGTGAGTACGAATACTCAGCAAACCGCGTACTACCTAACAACAATGTATGCATGCAAATGGTTTCAAGGGTAAAGGCATGGCTCAAGTGCTAAATGCAAGTTTAAAACATTTTATTTATTTAAAGTATGCAAGAAAGCTTTATTTTCAAACTTGTCAAATTTTATTATCTTGCCCCGTAGAGATCTCCGTTATCTCGGACGGGGGTTCATTTTTAATGCCGATGTAATCTCCACACTCAGCCACAGCTCAAAGGCCAGAGTCCAAAACATTTGAAAAAGGAGAGGAGGAAAAAAAACAAAACTACTCAACGAGGAGCATAACTCAGGGGGGTGTCCTTCCAAAAGGACGTGGCAATGCGCATCGACTAAAACTCTGCAGAGGTTATGCACTGGACCCACGAGAAGCGTCATCGGGAACTACCGTCGTAGCCCCGACGAACACACAAGACCCGTCCACAAGCTTTAACTGGCGTCATCCGTCCTCCAGGATAGGGATACCAAAAGCCTACGCAATCGGGTCCTGGAGTTGTGAAGAGCCTACCACTGATCAGGTGGGGTATCTCGATCTCATGTGGAGAGTCAGAGCTCGACACCACACTAACACTACACCGCCAACCCACGGGGAAACAATCAGTCTCAGCAAGCTTCAAGATCAAGCCAACTGCCCATACAGGGTAACGTGGTGTGCATGGTTGTCAACTAAGCGTACAAGGCTCGAAGGACTCGGTCCTTAATTGCCGGGGCAGGCACCAACTCCAACCTCAACGCCAACAACAAGTCTCACTGAAAGATCCCAGCCCGAATCTTCCCGTTGTACCCGCAACAGGTACGCCCACAGGGACTTCTCAAAAGTCCTTCAGCTCCTCATACTCCAACCTGCCCCCGCTAAATAGTTATGTAAAGTTATTTGCGATACTCACACATTTGAAGCACAGTTCAAAAGCATTTAACACAAATTCTATTTTATAGTGATAGGTGTGAGATGAAAATAAATGCGACTAAGCATGGCTAAGCATAAAAGTAAACTAAATGTACTAAAGCAATCCTAGGGTTAATATTTGTGGAACAGTAAATAGGCACGGCTTAGGAATGTTGCTAGCACATTTTAAAATAGTTGGCATGCAAATTAAGGTTGCAAACAAAACATGCAGTTTAAAATGCTGGGAACAAAGTGATCAAGGAACGCGGCTTGCTTGGCAACTCAGGATTGAAGTCGGGATCCGGATCGTCGAACTGATCAGGCTCGCAGAACTCCTCCTCGAGAACAACAGCTAATCATAACATGAACAAGAGGGATTAGACACTAATTACGCGACAAAGAATAGAACCGGAATTAAATCTAAATCGAAATTACTAGACTAAACATGCGCAAAACAGTTCCCGAAACAACCCTACACGATAATTGCGACGAGAGAATTTAACGGAATGATTTCGGGAGTAATCGGAGATCAAACGGGTTCCACGGAAATTGTAGACAATCGATACCACAAGGATTTAAATTAATTGTAGAATAATTAATCGTAGATTAAATTAGCAATTAATCTAACAATTAATCGGAAAGGAAAATGAATTTAAGAGAAGGAAAATTGTTCTCACCGAGATCTGAAATTTGAAGACGAAATCGGAGATCGGAGTCGACGAACTGGAAGTCGGAGATCGGAGATCAGAGAAACCGGAACCGCGTACTGGAAAATCGGGCGCGCAGGACGGCTCAAGCGACGAGGAGAGGATGACGCGGCGATTCGGCGCTGCTGCCTACGGACCGGGCGACGAAGTCTTCGGACCGGAGATCGATGCACTGCGGCACGGCTGGGGTGGCTCAGGAAACAGCGTAGGACGACGCGGTGACGACGTCGGACCGGAGCAGAGGCGGTCGGGCGCGCGGGCGGGTGCTCACCGACGAAACGGCG
>BCLG01000290.1:38345-65096 GCA_001602295.1 Zoysia matrella
AGGGCGGAGTGGGCCGGGAGCGGGATTGGGGTGGCGGGCCGCGGAGCATGGTGCTGGGCTGGGGGCGACCCAACGGCGGGAGGGGGTTGTTTTTCTTTTTTTCTCTCTCTCTTTTTTTTTTGAAAAGCTTCCAAATTCAAATCAAACAAATTCGAATAAATTCGATAAATCCCAAAAAGGAAAATTGTACTCAAGCACTTAAAAAGGTTCAAATTTTGAATTTTGAAATTTTCCCCTTTTTGAGTTTATGTTCATTTTGTGAGATTTTTCTATTAAAAGAAAAGTAAAGGAGGGTGTAGGAAAAATAGGAAATTGTTTGAGTGTTATTTAAATTGGGATTTTTGAGGGTATCACAGGCCTACCCCGCTTAAATGGAATCTCGTCCTCGAGATTCGACTGGCTTTCGAAGAGGTATGGAAATTCTTTCCGTAAGTCGTCTTCTGTTTCCCAGGTTGCTTCTGCCTCAGTGTGATTATTCCACTGCACACGGCAAAACTTAATCATGTTTCGACGAGTCTGTCGGGTGATGGTCTCTAATATCCGAACTGGCATTTCTTGGTACCGCAGATCTGTTGTAAATCCATTGCTTCCAATGGTACTTGCTGCTCAGGTACATGCAAACATTTCTTTAGTTGTGACACGTGAAATACGGGATGTACATCTGACAGTTCGGTTGGTAGATCAAGTTTGTATGCCACTGCCCCTATTTTCTTTTTCACCTAGTAAGGGCCTATATAGCGCTGTGCCAACTTCCCCAAACTTGAAATCTTCTGGTACCTCGGATTGGTGATACTTTTAGATACACGTGGTCCCCTTCCTCGAAGGCCAACTCTCTTCGACGAGTATCAGCATAACTTTTCTGTCTACTCTGTGCTGTTTTCAGTTTGCTCCTAATTTCTGCCACCTTTTCCTCTGCCTCCTTTATACGGGCTGGGCTGAAGAATGACCGTTCCCTGACTTGGGACCACATTAGCGGGGTTCGGCATCTCCATCCGTACAATGCCTCATAAGGTGCCATCTGTATGCTGGTCTGATAGCTGTTGTTGTACGAGAATTCGACAAAGGCCAGGCTTTTCTCCCAGTCCTTTCCATAGGTCAGTACACAGGCACGGAGCATGTCTTTCAGTATCTGATTCACTCTCTCCGTTTGACCGTCCGTCTGTGGGTGGTAGGCTAAACTGAAATCCAGTTTCGTCTCTCACAAACCCTGTAAACTCTTCCAAAAGTAAGAGGTGAATTGTTAGCCTCGATCTGAGACTATTCATGCCGGTATCCCGTGCAATTTCAGGATGTTGTCTATGTAGAGTTGTGCTAGCTTGTCTTTTCAGGCATTCTTCTTGGCGGCAATGAAATGGGCAACTTTGGTAAGTCGGTCCACGACGACCCAGATGGCGTCGTTTCCTTTCTGAGTGCGGGGTAATCTCACGATGAAATCCATGGAGATCTCATCCCACTTCCAAGTCGGAACATGTAGCGGTTGTAGCAATCCTGCAGGTTTCTGATGTTCGGCTTTCACCCTCTGACAAATGTCGCATCGGGCCACAAATTCGGCTGTCTCCCTTTTCATTCCTTCCCACCAGTATTTCTGCTTTAGGTCTTGGTACATCCGTGTCGATCCCGGATGGATTGAGTATGCTGAACCATGTGCTTCCTCTAGCACTATTTTCCTTAGTGCTTCCACTCTGGGTACGTAGATCCTCTGGTCATGCCATACTGTTCCGTCTTCTTCTACTCGAAGCCGTGGAGCTTTTTCTTCTTTGATTAATTCCTTTAGCCGCTGGATCTCATGATCTCGTGACTGGGCTTGCCGGATTTTGTCCTCCAAGGTAGGAGTTACTTCTAGGGTGTTTACCATGCTGGAAGGTACGACCCATAGTTTCAACTTCTCAATTTCTTGGATCAGCTTGATTTCTTTGGTCAACTTCTAAATATGGTGGCAGTGTGCTTTGCGACTTAAGGCATCTGCTACAACGTTCGCCTTCCAAGGGTGATATTGGACGTCCAGCTCATAGTCCTTGATCAGTTCTAACCACCTTCGCTGCCTCAGGTTTAACTCTGTCTGGGTGAAGATGTATTTCAGGCTCTTATGATCTGTATATATCTTGCACTTGTTTCTGATCAAGTAATGCCTTCAAATCTTCAGCGCATGCACCACTGCGGCTAACTCAAGATCATGGGTGGGGTAGTTCTCTTCATTCTTCTTCAGTTGTCGTGACGCGTATGCCACTACTCGGTCTTCCTGCATCAAAACACATCCTAGCCCTATCGTGACGCATCGCAGTACACTGTGAAATCCTGTTGTATATCGGGTAATATAAATACTGGGGTGGATGTAAGTTTTTCTTTTAGAGTTTGGAAGCTCTGCTCACACCGTAGCGTCTATTCAAACCTTTTATCTTTCTGGGTCAGCTCAGTCATTGGCTTGGCTATCTTTGAGAATCCTTCAATAAATCTCCTATAGTATCCGGTCAATCTGAGGAAACTTCTTACTTTCGCGGCAATGGTGGGTTGCTTCCAGTTCATGACTGCTTCTACTTAGGTGGGGTCAACTGCTACTCCTTGGGCGGTGACGATGTGTCCTAGGAAGGACACCTCCTGTAACCAAAATTCACATTTGCTGTACTTGGCGTAGAGTTGATGTTTCCTTAGCCGTGCCAACACGGCTCGAAGATGCTCTTCATGTTCGGCAGCGCTCTTTGAGTAGACGAGTATGTCGTCTATGAACACCACGACGTAATGGTCCAACTCCTCCATAAATATCTTGTTCATCAAGTTCATGAAGTACGCTGGGGCATTGGTTAGCCTAAAAGGCACCACTGTAAACTCATATTGACCATACCTGGTCACGAACGCCGTCTTCATTATGTCGCTCTCCCTGATTTTCAACTGATAGTATCCTGACCTCAGGTCGATCTTGGAGAAGTACTTTGCCCCTTTTAGCTGATCAAAGAGATCATCTATTCGAGGCAAGGGATACTTATTCTTAATAGTGACCTCGTTCAATGCCCGATAGTCTATGCACATTCTTAGACTGCCATCTTTCTTTTGTACGAAGAGTACAGGCACACCTTAGGGTGATGAGCTTGGTCGAATGAATCCCTTTTCCTGTAACTCGGCTAGCTGCCCCTTAAGCTCTGTCAATTCATTTACCGCCATCCGGTAGGGCCTTTTGGCTATGGGAGTTGCTCCAGGGATCAGGTCAATAAAAAATTCAACATCCCTATCAGGTGGCATACCTGGTAGTTCGTCTGGGAACACATTGGGGTACTCACAAACCATGGGCACCTCTTCTATTCTTTGCCCTTCTATACCGTATATCATAGGGTTGGCGTGCCTTCTGCTAGGTCAGCTTATGGCTGGTATTCCCTTATGGTTGGTGAGGACTACTTCTCGGGCCGCACAGGTAATGGTGGCTCCTTGTTGGGTTAACCAGTCGATTCCCAATAAAACGTCTATTCCGGTTGATCTTAGCACTATCAAATCTGCTACAAACTCTACCCCACTTATTAGAACTTTAACCCCCTTGCAACCAAGCTTGCACTTAATGGTAGCCCCAGGTGATTTTGTCATTAGTGGCTCCTTGAGCAAGGTTGAATACAAACCCAGCTTACCAACAAACTGAGAAGACACAAACAAATGCGAAGCTCCCGAATCAAACAAAACTTTGGCAAAGTGGGAGTTGACCAAGTAATCACCGAGTAGAACGTCGGGTGCCTCTTCTGCTTTGTTCGCGTGAATGTGGTTCACGCGTCCACGTCCGTACTGCTGTGTCCCTCTTGGCTGGGCTGCTGACTTCTGAGGGTTGCGGGCTGTTCCGAAAACAGCGGTTCTGGCCCTAGAGTGGGTGGGCATAGTAGTTGGTGGCCTGTTGTGGGGACATCTCGCAATCATGTGGCCCGGTTCACAGCAATTGAAACATACCCGAGCCATGTTGGAGTTTTGGGGATTGCCAGGGTTGATCTTGAGCTGCTGAGGGGCCACTGGCTGGCGGATGGACTGCAAGAACGGCTGAGGTTGAGGCGTATTTTCAGGGGCACGGTACTGCATTGTCGGTTGGTATGCGGGCTTCTGGAACCTCTTGAATTTGAAGCGTTGGGTCCGGTCTTGCTACTTCATCTTCTGCGCTTGGAACTTACGCTTCCTTTCTCCTTCCATTCCCGCCTATGCCTTTTCCAGAAGGATGGTTCGGTTCATCAGGGTGTTGAAGTCGGGGTATATGTGGGTGATGAGCTGGGCTTGCATAACGTGACTCAGCCCTTCCAGGAACCGGTCCTGCTTCTTCTTGTCAGTGTCAACTTCCCCATGTGCGGAACGTGCTAACTTTGTGAACTTCTTGATGTACTGGGTAACGGTCATCGCCCCTTGCTTTAATGCCCGAAACTCATCTGCCTTCATCTTCATAATCCCATCAGGAATGTGGTACGAGCGGAAAGCTTGCTGGAATTTGTCCCAATGGATCGCTGCGGGATCCGCAGCAGCTTCTTTGTAGTTGTCCCACCATTCGCCTACTGCCCCTGCAAGCCAGTGAGCGGCTAATATGACCCTCTCATGGTCGCTAGCCTTGACCATGTCGATTTTCTTGGTGATATCACGCAACCAGTCATCAGCTGTGAGAGGCTCCTCATCGGTACTGTCGAATGTGGGTGGGCGGAGTCTCATAAATTCTGACATTCTGCTTTGGTTGCTGGATCCTCCACGGCCGGCCATCCCTTGTGCAATGGTATATAGCAGTTGAGTCTGGGTGGCCATCGCATCTGCCAGTGTGGCAGGTGGATGTGGCAATGCTTCTCTCACATCTGCCCCTTGCACTGGTTCCGCGGCTGCTACTTGGGATGCAGTCCTAGCAGCTCCTATTGCAGTGCCTTGAACTGGAGGTGGTGTTGCTATTTGGGCGGGAGCAGAGGGCGTCACTTGATTTTCCCTATGGTGGCTTGACTGTGCCTCCTCCTCCCTTGCTCTTCCTGGTGCCCTTTGGTTTCTTCCTGTGGAGCGGCGCCGGTTGGCAGGAGCTCCTCTAGGGACAGTGCGCCCTTGGCGAGGTCGCTCTTCTCGTTCCTCATTATTGGGGTTGTGAACCCGACGAGCTTGAATGCGGGCTGAGCGCTTCGGAGGCATCCTGTTGATTGCAAGAAACAGTCGGTGGAGTGAGTGGGGAGGTCTATGTACTTATTAGCATTAGTTCCTTTTCTCACACAATTATATTAATTCTCGTTTCGTTTGTGATCTTGGTGAAACACACAACATTGCAGCAAGCGAAAAGGATCAAAAGACAAACAAGCATACATCCATAACTTATATTACAATCATATCCAAGTTCTACATGGGACTACGCATGATACACTACATACTGCTAACTGGATAACATGGGAGTCACCTCTATGTACTACTATACAACCGACACACCACTAACTCCCTAGTACAAAAGATCACAAAAGAACTGCCATAACCCTAACTCCTACCCGCGTCAGCTCCTCACGGTCCCTGAAGGAAGTCGAGCCACTCCTGGTGAAGGTCGATCCCGTCGTCTGTCAGCTGCTCAATCGTGTAGAAGCCATCCATAGGCTCAACTCTTAGAACAGCAAGGGTGGCCTGGCTGTCCACCTCGGGTACTCTTGGTGCTCAGCTAGGATCTCCACGTTGGGATCCTCGTCGACGGGGTCGGAGTAGAACTCAACCTCAGACAGGTCCTCCTCCTCCTCCATCAGGTCGAGGACGGCTGTAGGGGTGCCGCCTCCTCCCCTAGCAGTGTTGTCGTCAATGTCGGCTGGGATGAACACGGGGTGCCCTCCAGAGTAGTCGGTGGTGTAGCAATCAGAGTCGCTGGGGTCGGTCGCCCAAGACGAGGTCTTCATGGACTCGTAGGCGATGCTGCGGGGAGCGTCGGAGGAGTCGTGAGACTCTGAGTCAGCTCCAGAGTCATGGTCCGATCCCGAGACCGTGTCGGTGCCGTGGCTGGAGTCGGAGTCGGAGTCGGAACCGGGGTCAGGACTGGAGTGGTGGCTCGTCCTGGTGGGACCACCACTAGGCCCTCCCTCATCGTCAGACCAACGACGAAGCATCTCAGAGAGAGAGCTCCGAGTAGCCTGGTCCAGGACTGGGGCGTGGGGAGGCAGAACTCGCCTCCCACTGGCGTCACGAGCGAAGACCTGCTTGCGGGGAGTGCTCTTCTGGCGCGCTCCCTGCCTAGGCTGCTGGCGCCAGTGGTCCAGCTCATCTTGCCGGTCTGCAAGAGCCTGCTCAAGGGTCTCCTCGCGCTCTTGGGCTGCATCGAGAGCGGCCTGGACAGAAGTGAGCTGTGCTTGAGCAGTGGCGAGCTGTGTCTGCAGGTCGTGAGCCTGGTCCTCTGTGGCAGTAGCTCAATGAGCCTGCACAGCCCACTGCTTGCGGATGTCGTCGCACAAGTCGTGGAGTGCGGTCAGGTACAAAGCAGTCTCCACTAGAGTAGGGTCATCCACAACCCTGAAAGGTCCCTACAGGGTGGACATACGACGCCTCCAAAGGAAGTCGTAGTCCGCGAGAACCGAGAAGTACTTCACTGGGGTAGGCCCAGTGGTCTCCAGGTTCAGCGAACAGAAGAGTAGCAGGGCCTCTCGTGCAACGCCCTACGCAGTGTTGAAGAAGGTGGCCCCAAGGTAGGCCACGGTCTACGGAGTCATGCAGCCGGGAGGAAGACGGACCTCCATCTTGCAGGCTGTGTAACCTCCACCCTCGTAGTCCTTCCAGCGGTATGCCGGAGGGGTGGTGAAGCCAAACCGAAGCAGTGTGCGAGCTAGAATCTCGGGAAAGCCAGTGAGGTTAACAACCTCGGCTCCCAAGTACTGCCATCCGTCATCCGCATCCATCTGCAAGGAAAAGTAGTCAGAGTCAGTAAATTAAGTTTTATAAATATAGCAGAGAAGAGAAAGATATGGAGTTCCCACCATGGTGGGGTTTTATAAATAGTTTATATTTCAAAATACCTCTCCCCTACAGTTAGAATCCTTAGGGTCTCGTCCTACGGGCAAGTATGGCTCTGATACCACTCTGTCTTATCTCATTTCTAGGATATCTCGTGAACACTGTACCAATCCCTGGATCAGTAGTTGGTACGCAGGAACATCGTAGTTTCACAGCTCATACCAGTAATATTACATATATTGTCCCAAATAGTAATCTTAGACTCAAGATTTAAGTTACAAGCCAGCGAAGAGCATCAATCATCCTCGCACAAACATTACATAAAAGGGAAAAACAGAAAGCAAAACCACAGGCAAACTTGCGTGCGGGACGCTCCTACTCATTGCCATCGAGGCCGGCTTCATCTTCTTCTCCATCTGATCGACATAGCAAGGGTGAGTACAAGAGTACTCAGCAAGCCCTAACCCCGTATTTAGCTGTAGTCATGTTTATAGGGCCAACAAGGAGAGGTTAGGGTTATTCTTTTCAGCGAAAGGCCAGTTTTATGCATGCTTTGCTACAGAAGGGTTTTTAAAATAGGGGTGGACGTGTTCCAAATTCTATCAGTATTTTAGTGGGTGGACCTGGGGGAGTAGTCTCCATTCCCGCCAGTTTCTATCTTTTAACTGGGTGGGCCTCAACTATCCCAGCCAGATACTTTCCAAAACACGGGTGGCTACACCCACTCACACTATCAAGGATGAAGGTCAAGACTAATCATTGTGAGCCCAAGCTGTAGCGTGTCAATACTGTGACAACGGCCATTCCGGATGGATTATACACTCTATAGAGGTTGTACACTGTACCCACAGGCTATGCTCCTCTTGATCAACGGAGTCACATAACGTTCACCCCAACACACACCAAGGCGTCCACAAAGTCCGCCTCAAGATACTAACAGGGGTCATCTCTCAGGAGTTTTGCCTGCCCCCTGATGACGCGATAGCACATTCTCGTAGCCAGTCCGTGGGTCTAGATCATCCACGTCTACTCCCTGAGACCACACACAGACGTGTAATTATGAAAACCAGCGGGCTATACCCGTGGGCATACGATCCCATGGCGTGGGCTATTGCTGTAATCGAAGACCGGACCGTGAGTATCTCACGCCTGCACCTGCGACCTGTGTACCATCTGACCGCCTTAGGGGTCAAAGTGGACGACCAAGGAGGTGGAGTGAGTCCCGCCCAGATAGGTTCTGTAGTTGCACGAAATCACTACGTTGAGGTCTGATGAACCGGTCCTTATATGGCAGGGGCGGCGCTCGTCGACGACAGGTGGACTAGTCCGAAGCCTATACACCGCACACAGCTATAGGAGCCCGCCCCATGACCAAAAACATTGTCCCTTCCCATCCCCTAGCACCAGTTGCACTAAAACCCACCCTCCCTTATTTTACACACACCACCAAACTCATTTTAACACATTTCATAAGATGATTGGTGTATGGTGTGGCGATGCAGTGCATCGTATAAGGGTTCCTAAGCAATCTAATCTCCAGGCAACTTTTCGTTCGTTAAAATACTAACGAAGAAAATCCTATGGTTATCAAAGGGGTGTTATCAACGGGTAACAAAGCAGTATTCATATTTAATGAGAGTAAGTAACTGACATAAATATAAATACATGTGCGGAGAGGGGGCGTGGCCCGGCCGGAAAGAGTTAGGGAGAGGGGGCGTGATGCTGGGCCGAGGGCAGAGTGGGTCAGGAGCGGGAGTGGGGTGGCGGGGCGTGGAGCGCGGACGGCTGGGCTGGGGCGGCCCAGCCGCGGGAGGGGGTTGTTTTTATTTTTTTTTCTTTTTCTCTCCCTTTTTTTTTGAAAAGCTTCCAAATTCAAATCAAACAAATTCGAATAAATTCAATAAATCCCGAAAAGGAAAATTGTACTCAAGCACTTATCAAGGTTCAAATTTTAAATTTTGAAATTTTCCCCTTTTTGAGTTTATGTTCATTTTGTGAGATTTTTCTATTAAAAGAAAAGTAAAGGAGGGTGTAGGAAAAATAGGAAATTGTTTGAGTGTTATTTAAATTGGGATTTTTGAGGGTATCACAGTAAGTCCCATGTAGGTGATGCATTACAACACGGTCACATTCTACTCTCACTTTATGTACAGTATGCGTTAAATTACCTCCAACCAATATATGGCACAGTACAATCAAAGATAGACACCACATACTAATTGGCTATCATTCCCATATCACATAAGTAAATAATACTTGTACTATACTGCTGGTGTCAGTTTTCCCGTGTCTCAACTTGTTTGTCCCTTAGATAACTTAAAACGACATGTGTTGCATGTCCATATAAGCTGCAACAGTGTACCTATATTGCCCAGCGTGCGTTCATTGTAACTTATAATATGGAAATTTTCGTATCATGATACCAACCCAGGCATGGGAGACCTCAGGAAGCTCGTAGTCACAGTAGTCGTCCTTGGGAGAGAGAGAGACATCAGCGAGAAGGCTATAATTCAGATGCACGCGTCTGAATCATGCAACACCTACTAGAATGATAAGAGGTCGGCCAGGCCAGACACGTGAACGCCGCAGCATCAAAACCTTGTCGTGCACCGGTGCATGAGCGGCATGTGCGGGACGTTGACGACAAAGCCTGCATCGTGATTCCTCAGCGTGGTAGTGCTGCCAGCAGCGTGGAGTGGCCGCTCATTGTGGCGACCTCGGCGAGTCACCGTGCCCGGACAGACGCTCGGCGTCAAAGCCAAAGGAAATGCTCTTGCATGGTCTGTGGACCGCCCGCATGCAGAACGCATTCTCATAACTCTGCTGTGGCTGCTGTCTACTGAATTCATATCTGTTTTTTATTTGTTTTGGAATGCAAAGCAATTAAATGGCCGGGGTACCATATTTTCAGCTGGTCGTTTTTATCTTGGACAACATTGTCACAATGCTAAATTGATTGAGTTAAAATAATAAAAATACATTAATTGTTAATACAGTGAGAAGAGAGCTAAATGTAATTTAATAGCACATGGGCTTGCACAACTAGCTAATTAAGCATACAAAACATTCGGCATTTTGTTATTTTCAAGCTCGACTGCAGTTGTTGATTGATGGAGAGATCCACTACTGTGATGAGCCAGCAAGCACCCGATCCGTTATGTTTTTACAATTTACAATGTGTAGTCGTTACAGTCCACTATTAAAAACATATGATCTATTGTAATTACCCTTCGGGATAGTACGTAGACAGATCCCTCTCGTCTCGGCTCGACCCAAATTATGTTGCAGTATGCAGACGGTGTTTTCCATCCATTTGTAAATCGCGGATCAATGCTCTGTCCAATTGTAAGAATCATACATCTAAGCTGTTGCTGGTAAACTAGTCGATGGGTCAAATTAGAAATACGATGGACATTGTAGGAATTTAGCTGTAATTGCTTGTGGACTTCATAGACGCCGACAAAGCATGGGAGTGGGACACAGCGATAGGAAGACCAGCTTTCAGCGAACGGGTAGATGGGCAGCGCATGCTTAATGGGTCCAACAGGCTAATACAATCTCTTAGGGCCTGTCATACATAGGCCCCATCATGTCCCGCAGCTTTATATGGATTTTATATCTTTTCTATTTTGTGGACTAGCACAAGCGTCTGGAATACCAAAAATCATCATTCTTCAGTCTAGCTACCTGAACTCAACAAGTAGCAGGATAGACCTTGAAGACATATTGTAGATCAAGTATCACATGAATTAGACCTGCAGGAGCACGATGATTAGAGTGACTGTATCAGTGCTTAAGGCGGCATCTGCGATACAGATGCATGACTTCCTTTATAGCTGTCGGGAAGAAAACAGTGGCCCGATTTACATCTGAACCCTCTGAGATCACTGAGCTGCTTAGGTTGCACCAATAAATAGTTTCATACAGTTTGTAGGTGATGCATGCACAGGACGGTGTTTTG
The DNA here is from genome assembly GCA_001602295.1 of Zoysia matrella. Taxonomy (NCBI): domain Eukaryota; kingdom Viridiplantae; phylum Streptophyta; class Magnoliopsida; order Poales; family Poaceae; genus Zoysia; species Zoysia matrella. Next base: position 49,204 of record BCLG01000290.1, read on the forward strand.
CATGGTGAAAAGATTTGCAACTGTAATTGATACTAGTCACTACCGTGAATAATATGAGTCCAGGTAGGTGATGCAATGCAATACAGTAACATTCTACTCAATCACTGTAAGTACAGCACGCATTAAATTATCTCTAACCATACTGCCGGTGTCACGTCTCAATATGTTTGGCATTTGGACCTTAAATGCCACGTATTGGATGTCCATATAAGCTACACCAGTGTAAACATCCCCAACAGACCCTCATGCTAACTTACAATATGGAAATTTTCATATCATGATCTAGATGGGCATCCCAGGCATGAGAGACCTCAGGAAGCTCGTAGTCACAATAGTTCACCCTCGACGAGAGTGATAACAGCAAGGAGGCTATAATCCAGCTGCACGGAGGCTATAATCCAGCTGCACGTGCCGTGAATCATGCAACACCTACTAGAATGATAAGAGGTCGGTCGGGCCAGACAAGTGTACGCCGCGGCATCAGAACCTCGCCGTGCACCAGTGCATCAGCGGCAGGTGTGGGATCGGAGGTTGATGACACATCTGACAGCGTGCCATAGTGATTCCTCAGTGTCGCAGTGCTAACAGCAGCGTGGAGAGGCCGCGCTCTGAGATGAGCTCTGCGAGTCTGGCGTGCCCGGCCGTCAGCTCGGCGAGTCTTGGCCTGCTGGTGCACCGCCCGCCCGCACCTGAGGACGCATACTCGTAACTCAACTGCGCGCGGCTGCTGTCTACTGAATTCATCTCACGAGGTGTGTTGACTATAGCTATCCTGTACACTGTTATCATCTTGATTCCGAAGCTGATGTGCTATCCGTCAGTGATTGAAACAGAGATTTTATGACAGTCCCAAATGACTATCAACAGACCATTCTGCGGACAATGTGGCCTATTACCCCCTAGTATGGGGTAGTAGTACAATAATTTTTTATTTATTTTTCATTCGGGAAATCATACTTTTATTTTGGAAACTGGAGGCAAAGGGTTGGGAAGTTACATTTTTTTTTTGTTTTGAAAAGTAAAGCAATTGAATGGCCGAGGTACCTAATTTTCAGCTGGTCGTTTTTATCCTAAATTGGACAACATGTGTCACAACACCAAATTGATTGAGTTACAAGAATAAAAAGACATTTTTAATATAGTGAGAAGGCAGGATAATATCACATAAGCTTGCACTTAGCTAAGGGTACAAAATATTCAGCATTTTGACGCTAATGTTTGGTGCATTCAAGCTCCTCTATGTGTGCAGGAAATTGTTAGCTCAAGATTGTAATTTTACATCAAATGAATAGAATATCTCTTCTATGTCGCAAAAAACAATAAAAGGGCATGATACAGCATGTGTGGTTATCATTCTAATTAGACAATGTACGTGACACCACAAACTTGATTTCTAAAAGGTGAAAAACTTGACACAGATTTCGCTGTATGTGTGTGTGCGCGCCACCTGAGTTAACAATAAATGTGACAAAAAAATCGAGTTACAAGGAAACATGTGACAACCATTTAGCTAAAAAGCAGATTTTTCTTTTGCTAAAAAATACGTAGCAGAAAATTTTATTTTGTGTGTGTGTGTGGTGGGGGGGGGGGGTGTGATTTGGAATGGAGATAGGGGTGGCGTGAATTAGGGAGATTGGAATTTCTTCTATTTTTAGTGTCAAAAAGCCTTATCTTCACATTTTTATATGAACTGACTAAAACTAAAATTATGGAACTAAAAAGGGATTATGATATATACTCTCCCTAATTTTAAAATATTGACATCATTGACTTCTGAAATCATCTTTAAGAATTTTCATCTTATTCAAAAAAATTATTCAATTGTGTAAAATTATTAATTAGTCATGTTTCAGATACTTCTAATAATAAAATAACTTATAACAAAATATATGTTATTTTAATACTTTTTAATAGGACGAATGGTTAAACATATGTTAGAAGTTAACGGTGTTAATATTTTAAAAGCGGATAGAGTATATGGTACAGTTAGAAAATCACATAATGAAAATCGAGCTACCAGCAGTTAATGTTGAGAGTATGGAACTAAAGCAACGTTCACGCTATTGTCACTTTCCAAGTAAATTTTCTTTTCTGGGTACTTTGTGCTTGTGAATATGCGGGCTAAGTGCCACATAGTATTACATAAAACATCAGCCGAACATAGGCTACGCAATACCGCATCTAGCACACTAGTTCATTCTTTCTTGCAACAGGTCTCATCTCAAAAGTGCCGTTGCTTAATTTGGGCCTGGAAGACATCAGGATGTTCGGAATTAAGGCCACTTTCTGGAAAGCGTACTGGGGTATCCATCAGCATATTAGCAGCTCGAAGGAACTTTACTTCACGAGCTGAAAAGTTTTTGTTAGCCAGCAATCAATGGCACAATAAAGCACTCACGGCAACAATGTCGCAAAACCATGCTAAAAGAGTTAGTTTCACCAGTCAGATCCAGACATAGAATACCTTACAAAGTTAACTGTCCTATGGGCTCAAGCATGTAAAAGGAAGAGGAAAACAAATATGAAGTGGAAGGACGATATAGTGTGAAATATTGAAAGTAATAAATGCTACATACCGCAAAACTGATGGTATATGTGAAATGATTTGTATATCCGTGCATTTGAATTCTAAGTAACGCTGTACCTCGTTGGGCCACTCAATTTTGTGGGGGATTCAATTCTCTGAACTCTCTTATTTTTTGATTTAATTGTCATATTTGCGTAAGTGTACATGGTTTTTTATTTCTTTAACTTGCTATTCATGATCACTCTAACAACTAGTTGCTCTAAAATTTTAAACAATTTTACGATGTAGTCGACAGTAGTAAGTGGAGTAGATGTATGTTTGTTTACCGGTTATATGGAAGAAAGAAAAATCCTGCACATGACAATTTTTAATCTGCGCTGTCCAGTAAATATGGTCAAGGGAACACAGTAAATCGAAAGGAATATTCACAGCTGTGATACTTTCCGCACTAGAGAAATTTTGATTACAAATAGCACGTATTCATGAAACTTCCACCGGACATATGGCTCTCTAGAGGCTACAAGTATCCTATACTGCACTACAACCCCTCATCTATCCTCTACTTTTTGTCAAATCTCTTCACATCATGCTGTCGCAAAAGTGTGGATGGGAGACGTCAGGAAATTGTATATCACATTGCACATGGTTTTGTGAGAGAACTCGCCCATGCAGTTGTTGATTGATGGAGACATCCGCTACAGTGATGAGCCAGCAAGCACCTGATCCGTTGTGTTTTTACAATTTACACAATGCGTAGCCATTACAATCTACTATGAAAAACATAAGATCTACTGTAATTACCTTTTAGGACAGTAGACAGATACCTTATCTTTCATCTCGGCTTGACCTCAATTATGTGACCCCAGACGGTGTTTCCAGTCCATTTTTTTCTTCTCATGTCATGTGCCATCGATGCCTCATCCTGGCCATGGGCGGAGCTCCCATGATGCCTGGGTATTCACGTGAATACCCAGCTCATGTGAAAAAATAAGGACTATATATGTGCATCCTCATGTTATAGTCATAAAACAACCAACACAATATCACAAACTCCAAAAAAGGCTCAGAATGGATTAGAATTTATAATTTCTTTACATATTTTGTATTTTCTATTATGTTTTTAATTCAAACTATCATGTCAACTATTAGTACTTTAAATTCATTAGTGAACATTTATGTCTTTTTAAGATAATAGTTCATTATCTTAAGAATACCGAACACTAAATCCTAGCTCTGCCACTGATCCTGGCCTGTTATTATCATGGATGATGTGAGTCCCTTGTAGGTGATGCAATGCAAAACATGGATGGATTGTAAAGATTACCACATCCCTACTTTTATCACACAAAAAGTCTCCTACCCATCCATCTACACTTCATGTATTAACTTCACATCTCTCAAATGTTTTTATAGTTGGAGAAGTTAAACTCCTTTAAATGCTTATATTGTTGGATGGAGAGAATACGCGTTAAATTACCTCCAACCAATATATGCCACAATAAACAAAATGTTAGAATGGATGGCAATCAAAGAAAGACACCGCATAGCTGGTTATCTTTCCCACATCACATAAAAATAGATAGTACTGCAGGTGTCAGTTTTCCCACATCTCAACATGCTTGATGCTTAGACATTAACTGCCACGGACTGCATGCCTATGTAAGCTACAACAGTGTACCTAGCTAGTGCCCAACTGCTCCTCATTGTAATTTACAACATGGCACTCCTCTTCATACCATGATGCCAGCTCAGGCATGGGAGACCTCAGGAATTTCGTAGTCACAGTAGATGTTCCATATCGTGAGACACAGCAACGAGGAGGGTATAATCCAGTTGCATGTGCCATGAATCACCCAACACCTACTTCTACAATTGTTCGAGGTTTTCCAGGCCAGCCACTATCCGGCGCAGCAGCTGAACTTCACCGTGCATAAGAGCAGCATGTCTGCATGGGACATATGACGACAAAGTGTGCCAGGGTAATTCCTCAGGGTTGCAGTGCTGGCAGCAGTGTGGAGGGGCCAAACTCAGCGAGTCGACCTGGCAGGCCGTCGGCTCAGGACCAACATCGAAGGTGATCTTGTGCTCTCATCATGTAAGTCATGTCCTGCCGCACGAAGAACACCTTCTCATGACTCCGCCGGTACTGTCCACTGAATTCATATCATGAGGTAGTACATGCCGATGAGCAGCAAAGGACATGTGGATCATACATAGCGATCTTGTGCACGGACATTAATCTCGGTGTACTCAAACCTGATACTGTCCGTCAGTGTTAGAAATATATATAGTTCCTCCAGTTTTTAATCATTGATGTTTGTCTCAGATTTATATATATCGAAACCAAATATTTGGTATCCAAGATCGGTATTAATAGAGTCCTTGTACAGTAGCCCACTTTCCCTCCAAGTCCAAGAGGTATGAAAAACAAAACCTGAGCCCTAGATTTTTAGTAATATAATTAAATGGAAAATAGAGAAGAAAATACAATCTCTCGCACCATGCTAGACTTCTTACGCATGACGATTTTTTAATCTGCGCGGTCAAGTAAATGTGGTCACTGAGCTGGAGCGCACTAAAACAAAACAACATCCATAGCTGTGATTCTTTATTTCACCAGAGACATTTTGACTACAAATACTACGTATTTCATGAAACTTCCATCGGATAAATGGCTTGCTAGAGGCTAGAGATATCCTATAGTGCACTAAAACCCCTCATCCCCTGCTTTGACATATCCTCTTCACATCATGATGTCGCGAAGTGTGGATGAGAGACATCAGGACCTTGTGTATCACGTTCCGCAGGGCATCGGATCAGAGCAAGGGTACAGGGGAAGCAGCGTGGAGTATGGGCTAGAGGAAGCACCAGAGAGGAAGTAACCGTTAGAGAAAGGAGAGCAGAGGTAGGAGCCGATGTTTCTGTTCTGTTGTTGTTTCCTTCCTTATATAGATGGCACGCCATAATCCCACTAAAAATCAGCCTAGCCCATTTCTCAAAACAAAAATCCAGACAGCCTGCTGCTGATACATGATATTCTACTCCCTCTGCCCAATGACGGAATGAGACAAGAATAAAGAAGGAGTGATGTTTACAACAGATAGATAATGTTGTCGAAAGCAAATGTCTTTATCCATGTGCATGCAGTTAAGGAAAATTGTGTGGACCATCACCCACTCAGGTAACATTGTAAATTGGGTCCGATTAATAGAGTGGTTAGGTGAGAGCAGTAACTACCAAGGGCTATAGTATATACATTATACTCCTTCTGTGCCCCCGATTACTTTGTCATCTAGAGTTCACAAGTTTTCTTTATTTACTTGTTATTCTCGCTTCTTAATATACTGTTCTCTATTTTCAATACATTCACATCTCTATCTCTCTCTTTTTTTTTCAGCTCATACTATTTTATTCACCCTCTTAATCCCCGCGCCCACACCCAGATCCATTGACAAATAAAAGAGGATGGAGGGACTATATCTTTTCTAATCTGTAGGTCTCATTTTTCAATACTACATATGGGAACACTACGCTAACCAAATGCCACATATGTTGTGAGGACATTATATTGTTCGATTCACCATGTTCCAGCATAGGCCTGGGGGACAGGGGCGGACCCAGCACTAGGGCCATGGCCCTAGTCTTAGCTCCTGATTATAGGGAATTGATTATCGATTTTCCTATAATTTAAAGGACCATCTTTCAATGAAATGGCCTTAGTCTTCTCTCTAATCTTAGGTCCGCCCCTGATGGGGGACGTCTGAGAATAATTCGGTGCATACTTCATCCGCATCTGTAGCTGGATGCAGGAAAACGGTAGGCCAATACTGTAACTACTTGGGAGAATAAAAGAGCCTAGCTGTTGAAGATGCATTACTAGATCCATCAAGCTTCAAACTACAAAGCTCAAGCAAATCGTTGGTAAAATACTAAGACTACAAATCAAGACAGCGGGTCACAAAAAAAGCCCGTCATTAGAAAACTATTTGTGATGGCGGGTACTTACGAAGTCCGCCACTCAAGTATTTGTTATTGCGGGCAACGTAAACACCCACAATTGTAGTTGGAACTGCCATTTCTAGTCACATGCCACAATACAGCTGAGAACAGCAAATATACAATGCTTGCCTTCTTTTGAATTTTTATTTTCCAGTGACGTACAATAAGAATGCTTGTACTAAAAAACCGCATACGCCAAACTGAATCCATTTTACTATGCATCGGGAGCACAGATACCCCCTCATAGTTAGTGATAGCATGGTATTTTGTTTTAACTCAAATTCTAGCAGCATAGACCTTGGAGACCTCAGGAGAAAACTATTACGTAGCTGAGCTAGAACGAAAGCTCATGCATCCCAACGTTGACACCGGGTTAGCGGGGTTCCAGTACATGTGTATTGCAGTTAACCAGCACCATGAAATCGGAGATGTTCTGAAAAAACTGTCTACATGGGTGTTTGTGGCAACCCGTCCCACTGCAAGTATGAAATGCGGATCGGCCGCTAGCTCGAGCCAGGGTTGTAATAGTAGCTTGACTTCTGCCTAGAAGTGGATCATGTTCCTTCATACATTGTCGCACAACTTAACTAGGAACTCACTATCAAATGTCTTGAAGGAGGGAACTTTGCTGTTTATCTAATCATAGCACTGTCATCGATTCGTCAATTCATGCTCTAGTGTCAGTCCATTCAGAAATGAGGTTCTTTACTATAGCACGATAGCTGCGCCTCCACAAAAGCACCTCAGGTGCGTGTTCCAGCCCTCTATGTGGGCGCCTAATAGGATATTCAGCGCAGTTAGCCAAGGGTTTCATGCCAAAGAAGTGGTGGGCAACATGAGCCCATTTTGAGGACAGAGCTGGCGGTCCAGTGAGGGTGCAGCTAAGCTGGCTTCCAAAGTTGTTGGTACCACAAACAGAAATATATTTTATGGTGTAAATGTACACTTGTGGCATCAGTTAAAGTTATGTTATCAGAGTTTTCTTGGAACCGTTTCTGCAGTACATATTTATTTTGTATCAATTTCAAACTCGGCATGGCAGCCACATTATTTAATTAAGAACTACCTCCAAATGTCATGAACTAAAAGCTGGGATTGTAGTTAGGAGGATTAACAAAGAAAACAGTTGTACCGAAACTCTTTGATACAATTTGTATTCAGAAATTGTCCATTTACCAGTTAGAAATAAGAGCCCACTTCAATGATGCCATTAATTTGATATATGTAATACTATGGCTTCATTTTATTAGCAAGAAAAGCACTTGTGTGTTTGTACGTAACTTTGCCTCTTCCGAAATGTGGACAGCTACAATTTTGGTTAACTATTTGTTGCTTTCTAAACAAATTCGCAAAGAGTTGCTATTGCTAAGAGAAAAGCATAGAAATGACTATATATATACACAGCATGGATTAGCATTATTCTCACACACTTGCAATAAAAAAAGTGATGGCAAAAATGTCATTGACAGATAAATTTTGAAAGGCAACCAAAGTAAATTTGGTCACATTAAAAGCGTATCCATCAGAATCAAAGTGAAATTCTCTCATGTCTGTACATACAGAGAATTAATGATCAATATCAGAATTCAGCTAATTCGTACTGTCCACAACATTGTTTACCTACTGTATTTATGGACAGCTGGATGATATATAGTCACCGACCATGAATACATCATAATAAATCGCCACTGGTACACTTTGATAAATACAACCGATGCAAAAACAATCCTGTTCAGTAAGGTACAATGTCAATGCCCTGTGAGAAACTCCTTTTTTCTTTAAATAACCATTGAGAAACCCCTTGTTATCATCTTTCGGTACCGGACTGGGAAGCATCAGAAAATTTTGTAATTCTCTCCCTGCAGTAGAACGCACCCAACACCAATGATGATGCTGCAGTCCATGCTGAGAAGGGTGGTGTCAGGGGTGTTGTAGCACCACCATCAAGAAAGGACCCGCTGGTTCAAGCATCTCGGAGGCTCAGCCAGTCATGTTGGAAACGTAGCCAGGCAGTGCTTCATATTCCATGAAGGTCATGTACAAACCTTCCTTTACTGCTATAAAAGTGAAAAATTACGGACAAGAGCACTGTGAAGGAAGAACTGATTCATGTGGCGTGCATGCATTCGTCTTTAGTTGGGAGTTCTGATAGACTTTAGTTTATTGGAATGACAACAAGTCTGAGATGATAATCTGACTCATCATGAAACAACGATGCTTCAGCAACGTTGAGCATGGAGATCCATTGCCGGCATCAAGCATGCCCGTAGGATCATTTTCAGATAGATGTTACAAACCTTGCAAATAAGAGTCCATTTTCAATGGACCATTCAGATCCTTTCTTGCCAAGGAATTCAGACTTTAGAAAAACTTTCTATTTTGAGTTTTTTTTGGGGGGGGGGGGGTGTTCGCTTACCAAAGAATTCAAAAATCCAGTTTTGTATTTTATTTGTTATAAATATATATGGGAGAATTATCTAACGCAAAATGCATTTATGATTCTTATCCATCCATGCACATACCTCATGCGAGTGGTAACACAAAGAAAAAACTCAAAATTTCGCTATCATAAATTCAATGCAATAAGTACAAACTAAAAAATCATTTTCGCATCAAATACTACTCTTGACTATAAATATAGCTGGTGCAATACGCACCCAACTTCCACTGGACCAAAAACCGAGGCTACAGGCGTCACATTCTCCTTGAGATTGGGAGACATTAGGAAATCGTGCCGCAAATTCAGATTGCAACAGGGTGTAAGTAATTAGAAGAGTGAGCCCACTTGTTCTTTCACTGACTCACTTTGCTTGCTTGCCTCAGCTGAGGTTCTACAAATTTGGGGAAAAAAAAGGCCACGTGCTGCTCCAATTATTCGATCAAGTAATGTACCTAAGTATTTGCTCTAGTGAGCAGGTCAGATGACTACGGCAAGTCTTCATTTCAAAATGGAACTTTTCCTACAAAAGTAAATGCTTGATTATAATTTGAAATAAGATGCCCAGAAGCATCTCCAATGAGTAAGAAGAATCGTAGTTGCACTTCCAGTCCAATGTCTCCTTCCAAATCAGTTACCATTTGAATCGTGTCCTTTGAGAGTAATAACATCAGATGATGTAATTATCCTTTCTCAATTACTCCCTCCAGTTTTAAATTATTGACACCGTTGACTTCTAACTTCAACTTTAACTATTTGTCTTATTCAAAAAAATTGTTCAAATGTGTAAAATTTTGTTGTTATTTGATTTATCATAAGTGAAATTTAAATCACGACTAATAATTGTACACATTGTAACAATTTTTTTAAATAAAACGAATGGTCAAAGTTAATGTTAAAAGTCAAAGGTTTCAATAATTTAAAACCGGAGAGAGTACTTATAAACACATATAGTGTACACGGCCACTGTAAAAGATAACTATAACGATGCAATAATGACATAATGTAATCAATAACTGCACTTTCAAAAACAACTAAAAGTCCCTGTTCATGAGTTGATTAGGATTCGAGTCCACTGGGTGGTTGTGACAAACATCCACACATATACTCTATATGGTATGAAGCATATGGCACAACAACTACAACTCGATGCACACAGTACAATTTGTGTTGTTCTAATAACACTAAACTTCCTTTTACCCGGGACATTATGTTATAACCAATGTTTTCTTAAATGGTATGGTAGACGGTCAGCGACACACAGTTTTGCCCATTTTCAGTTTAGATTGCTTTAATTTTAAGACCATTTAATCAAGCTGACAACAGGTTTAAACGTTCTAAACTTCCATTTAGGCCAACACGGGTACCTTCTGTACTCTAACATTTAAAACCTCTTAAACGGTCAGTTCAGACCGCGTAGGATAACATTGATTATAGTAGATTATATACTACCTTTGTTCTAAAGTATAAACATTTATAGGTTTGAAAAAAGTCAAAGTCTTCTAACTTTAACTAATAATATCTGAAAATTATATATTTTTTAAAATAAATATATTTTTTTAATGAAAATTTATTTCTTGATGAATTCAAAAAATATAATCTTTATATGATAAGACATCATTAATTCTTCATTATTAATGGTCAAAGTCAAAAAAGTTTGACTTTGGCTAAACCTAAAAATACTTATATTTTAGAACAGAGGGAGTATTCCTATTCCAAGCTCTTTCACACCTATTGTTTTGATTATATCCTGATGCTACACCCTGTGATTGAAGTATTGTAGTTGCAGGGCACAGACAAGTGCTTTTAGTCTGACACAAAGCATCTGACTTTGTAGAAGTAGTCAAGAACTGCAGTATTTGTCACGAGTTATGCAAATGTGCATAGCAAGGGCTCACAAGTTGTACATATGTATGATCCTCTTTTCAATAAACTACACGAGCTCCTCAGCTGACAGACGCACCCCACATGTAGAGGTCGACCTGTTGAGGTGAATGACTGTCGGTGTATTGTTGGTACTCGACGCTTGACTCATTTATTATGAGTGATGGATTCAAGCATTCATCCCAATAGGTGGTTAGAACGACGAGCCCTAAACAGGAATACACGGCAATCATTGATTTATAAAACTATACAGCCGACAGCAGGACACATCATACTCTTCTATAATGCTAGACTGCAGTGATGATGCCATGATTAAACCTCGACATAGATGATTACACCATGTTAGGATTGGGAAACATTGGGATGCTTCGTGATTCCTTCATAATAAGAAAACACAAGTAACAAAATATTGGTACAAGTTGGAGGAAACCTGTCAGATATCTTTATGATCCCATAATGCGTTTCTGAAGGAAGAGCTGCTAGAGCAAATCGACTAGAAAACGAGGCCCAAAAGTTTCACGTAACTATAAATCTACAAGAGAATAATACCATGTTTCAATCCGGAAGGTTATGTACTATTTCACTGTTGAGACATGCGCATGAGAATCATCCAAGCTATTAAAGAGAACCATCCTTTGTTGCGCAAGTAGTCCACTTTGTCGAACGTTTTCATATCATGTACAAATTGGGATCACTACATAGGGTAGCCAATGATTTAAAGATAAAAAAAATAGAACTCCGACTCCTAGAGAGAATATAATACTTCACGAAATTTAACCAAGAAGTTTGGTTGCTAAACATATATAAACGGTGAGCAAATAGGAGTTGTTCAATTGTTCACTACAAAGCCTTATGGACCAATACAATGAGATGATCAAATATACGTGCCAATGAACCGGCCCACTATTCTGCCTTTAAAAGATGTCCCTCATTTTTCTGCATAAAAATGTCCTACTCCTTTGTCTCAATGTGATGTTACATCGCGGGACTGGAAGGCATCAGAACGCAAGCAAGGCCAATTTCAGCTTAGTTAGCAAACAGTGGAGTAAAATGGAAAGTAAATGCTAGAACATGGGTTCTTTTAGTGTGCGGTAACAAATGCATGACCAAGCTGTCCAGCCCGAACAATGATGTAACATGGGTCCTTTTAATGAGAAAGTAAAGGCATTGGCCACAACGCCACCAAAGCCTTCAGTTATATATATGTTGGGGGCAATTGCAAAAGAGGTCATGTTTTGAGCCTTAATTCTGGAATCGGTTCACTTTTCTGAATTTTACAAAATCGGTCCACTTTTTCGAAAATGAGCTCACAGGCAGGTCTTGTTCCGTTATGAGGACTTAACGATGTTAAATAATATGTAAATAGACCGATATGCCCTTTGCAAAATCAATCCTATTTGTATGAAACATGATAACTTTCGTTCTAGTAATTACAAACTCAACATATTTTTTATAGTAAATAAAAATTTGATAAATTTTGTGGCAAATTGTAAAAATTGAGAAAATATGCGAAAATTTGACAAAAAATAGTAGAAATTGAGAAAAATATGTGAAAATTTGATAATAAATTGAGAAAAATTGTGAAAACTAGTCATTGTGAGAAAAAAAAATTGACAGCAATTCTCCAACAAACACAACATTATCAACCATAAGACATGAGACAAGATATTATCAATTATGTACTTAACATCACACATTCAAATCATAGTTGTCCACATTGCAAATAGCTAAGTCTCCAACAAACATAACATTACAAGTCCAACAAAAGACAACATGGTAAGTCCAACAAAGTCACAAAATAGTTACATGTAGAGCTGAAACATGTCATTCAATTCCAAACCATGCACCAAGTCTCCCTCCGGAAGTTACACTTCTTCCTCGCCCTCTACCTCTTCCTCTTCCCCGTCCAGTAGGTGGTCTTCCACCACCTATAGCACTTGCACTTACACTTGCAGCCCCACTTGTATTTGCTGTCATATTTGCACTTGCACTAGGTAGAATGAGGACCAAAATCAGTAAGGTAACTAAGAATGAAGACCAAAATCAGCAAAAATAGATCAGCCACTTACTTGGATCTTTGTATTGGGTCATTGCTTCCTTCTCCAGATGTATTTTCTGAGGATGAGAGCGCCTACGCTTCTGGCTAGCTGTCGAGCCTCCTTGACAGAATTTTGTTGTATGGCCTAACTCATTGCACTCACTGCATTTTCTTTTCTTTTTGCCAAGTTCATCAGATGCTTTGATTCTAGAGACTCTCGGCCTCCCTGGCTTTCTCCTCAGTTTAGGCTTCTTCAATTTGTAGCCAAGATCAACTCGTGTCCATTGTTCTTGAGAGGTCATTGGTTTGAAAGTACCTTCATATACCTTTCTAAACCTCTCAACAGAGAAATATTCATGGACAAAGTCTTCCATGTTAACCTCTGAACTAACCTTAGCAATAGCAGCTAAAGTGTGGCTACAAGGCTTTCCACATACTTGCCAAGCCCTACAGCTGCAAGTCTTTTCTCCCAAATCGACCGCATGCCTAACATTGGACACTGTTACTTCAGCTGTACCATTCCCACATATTAGCACTTCATGGTCCTTGATACTCTTGCTTTGAGCATTGAGAGCTTTTATAATAGTTGGGATAATTCTTCCTTCCATCTTTTTACCAATCCTGCATCTCACTTCAAACTTGCCTATGATCATTTGCCTTATTCGATCAAGCATTTGCACAATATGCATATCTTTGGTTTTTGACACCCAACTATTAAAACTCTTAGAGAGGTTGTTATTGATGTAGTCTACCTTGCACTGCTCTGAAAATTTGCTTCTACTCCATATGTTTGGATGATTGTCATCTAACCATCCCAATGCATCAGGACCCTTCTCTTCTATCTTTCCCATATGATAGTTGTACTTGTCAACTGTGAAGCTCTTAGCTGCTGCCCACATGTTCTGAGAAAATAAGGACCCTTTGTAGAATTTTTTCATATTCTTCCACAAGTGCCTCATGCATTCTCTATGTTCTACTCCTGGGAAGACATCATGTACAGCCACCTCAAGTCCTTTTCCTACACGAACATATTAGTATGATGAGTGAACAATTCAATAAACAATGAACAGTACAATAGGAACAAGAGTTGGTGTTACATTACCTGCATCTATGCTAATAGCTAGCCCTGTAGGATAACCGATGGCTTGCTTCAAATTTTGAATAAACCATATCCAACTCTCCTTAGACTTCGTCTCAATCACTCCATGTGCAACAGGGAATAGCCAATTATGACCATCAACAGCAATAGCAGCCGCCAATTGACCTCTAGATCTTCCAGTCAAGTGCGTGGAGTCCATAGCTATGTATGGCCTACAACCCTGTAGGAAACCATCAATACATGGCTTTGGAGCAACAAAGAATCTTTTAAAGCACACTTCTCCTTTGTGCTCTTCTGTATCAAACTCAACAACACTGCCAAGCATTGATTTGAGAAGCTCAGCTTGATATGTTGACAATATTTCATAGCTATCATGCCATGACCCATATATGATATCAAGTGCCTTCTCCTTGCCTCTGAACACCTTACCATATGACACCTCCATATGGTACTTCTTTTTCAACTCTTTTTGTAGCTCTCTAGGTCCCATATATGGCTTTTCCTTAAGAAACTCAGCAGCTCTAGCAGCCACCCATGAATTTGAGGCCATTGTGTCACCGCACTTATTGAATGAACCACAAGTGTGCTTTGGACCATTAATCTTCACCTGTAAGAAGATTGATATGAGAACACAAAAAATATAAGAATAGAGGTGCAAACAAACAAATAGAGGTGCAAATATACAATTTTACCTTACACCCAATGTATTTGTTCTTGCTCGTAGTAGCGTAAAACTTCCACTTGCAACCCTTATCTGCTCTCTTGCACACAGCTCTAAACTTACCCTTATCTGTTCTTGTTGGCCTAAAAGCATGATCATGAATTATAGCATGTTGTGTAACTGCTTCCTTGCACTGCTTCACATTTGGAAACACTACACCCACTTCAATGCATGGATCTTCAACATCATATGAGAATGCAGGGATATCTTCATCATCCTCATCTACTATTTCAACATCAGGATCATACTCATCATCAGTGGAATCAAAGTTAGAGCAAGATGAAGCAGCCAAATCATTGTCATAGCTGCTATGACTCAATGCAACAAGAGAATCAGTGTCAGAGTATATGCCCTCTTCATCAATCCCAACTGGATCCTCATCATGCGCTTGTCTTTTGGATGTGGCTCTCTTTTTTATGGGTGGCTCTTTTGTGGGTGTGGCTTGTGTGAGATCTGTTGGATCAACTTGAGGATCAAAATCTAGTAATGGAGTACATGGTGCATCCAAGACTTTCTCTATCACACACTCTCTCAATGTGGGGTGTAATGCACGTTTGGTAGGTGAAAGCTGCAATGGACCATTAAAGTCTTTAATTTGAGCATGTATATGCACCACTCCTACCTCTAGATTCAGCTGAAACCACTCAAGCAGTTGCTCATCACTTTTTATTAGAATACTAACATCTTCACATCCGCGAAACAAAGTGATATATTGCTTAGAACCCCACATAAAATGCTCAGCTATATGATCAATTACTTGCATAAGCCCACAACTATTAGCATCAACAATAATTAGTGGAAGTGTTTGCCTTCTGGAATATGTCTTAGGAGCCCCATCCTGAAGGACCCAATAGGAATTTATTTTAACAACAACACTCAACTCACTGCGCATTTAACTACAAGTGAATCGAAAGCATGACTCCTCACAAACACAAATATGAATTCATGCACATTACTTGTTGTAATCAAAAGGAAGAAAATTTATACCCAATAGATGCTCCGAAACTTGAATCAAATACGTTTTCATCCATTTTTCTAGCTATTCAAATCTGTAACATAAATCAAAATGCAATGTACTACATTACGATGCAAAATCTAGAGGAAATTGAATTGAAAAAGAGAAAAATTTCACCTCTGGCCGTGTAGCCTCGAGCCCTGGCCTCGCCCGCTGCGCCTGGCCTCGGCCGT
>BCLG01000290.1:83707-106161 GCA_001602295.1 Zoysia matrella
CGCGCCGTCGTTCCGGCTCTCCGCCGGCCACGGCGAGTGCCGCGCCACCACCATCACACCTAGGTACACCGAGGGTCGCCTTGCACACCCACACCCAGCCTCTGACAGCACCGCTCGCACACAAGTGCAACAAGGCACGCCGGTGCGCTCCCAAAGCGCACCCGAAACGCGCTGGGACGCCCCAGTGCACGCCCGAAATGCCCGAAGCTCACCCAGAGCGCGTCCGGAACGCCCCAAAGCGCATCCGGAGCGCCCAGTGCGCATCCATGCCAGTTCACCCGTGCCGAGCAGTGAGCGCGGCCCTAGTCTCTGACCGGTGGGCCGCAGGACACTGCGAGTTGCCGCACGCACGCACACATTCACATCGAATTTTCGCTCGATGTTGGGTCCCCGGACCGGACACATGTCCACCTTGGACACGAGCACGGCCACGAACAATGTGTCCACAAAACCCCAAACCTGTGTCCATGAATCCCCGAACAAGTCACGATTCTCACATGTCCACGAATCCCCGAACCGTCATGATTCTCACGTGTCCACGAATCTCCGAACACGTCACGATTCTCACGTGTCCACGAATCCCCGAACACGTCACGATTCTCATGTGTTCACGAATTCCCGAACACGTCACGATTCTCACGTGTCCCCAAAACCCCGAACCCTTGTCCTTGACCACAAACACGTCACAGTTTTCACGTGTCCGCGTGTCCACGGACA
Source organism: Zoysia matrella (assembly GCA_001602295.1). Lineage (NCBI taxonomy): Eukaryota > Viridiplantae > Streptophyta > Magnoliopsida > Poales > Poaceae > Zoysia > Zoysia matrella. The sequence goes on from BCLG01000290.1 coordinate 84,425, forward strand.
CGTCACACTTTCACGTGCCCACGAAAAATCTCTGATTCTGGACACCTGTGTGTCCAGGGGCCGTGGACACAGGCCGAACCATGTGTCCACACAGACTTTTCTATAGTCCGGCACAGCCACCGTGTCGGCCACTTTGCCGCGACGTCTTAGCTCCGATTACAACCACCAACCCACCGATAGAACCACCACCACGAGCCCTACCATCATAGGCTATCCAAGCTCCATGATTCTGTTTGGTGCTTGTTCTTTTTGTAGTTTTTATAGCTTTTCGTTTAGTAGTCTTATTGTGATTGTTGTTTGTAGCTGAAGAAGAGCTTGAAGAGGAAACAGAGCCCGAGTACAAAGAAGAGCCTGAGGATGCCGTTGAAGGCAAGTCCTAACACCCTCTTGAACCACATTGAACCCATGTTTTACTGCAGCACCTATAGAGCCTAATGCTTGCTTATTTTTATAAATTGTGTTAAAACGTTGTGTAGTTTAATAACTACTTGATTCTAGGTATTTATATTAATATCAGTTACTTGCTGTAGTTAATATAATTTACCACCTTTTTAGCCGTTGGCGACGCACCCTTGTTAACCATAGGTCTCCCGTCTTTAAATAATTTTAAAGAACGAAAAGTTGCCTTGCTTAGTAGAATGCTTAGGACCCCAATTGCGGTGCAGTGCACTGCCACACCATACACCAATTCATTTACAAAATGTGTTAAATTGTGTTTAGTGGTGTGCGTAAAATGAAGAGGGTGTAAATTAGTGCAACTGGTGCTAGGTGAAGAGGGATGATTCTGGTCGTGGGGTGGGGCTCACAAGAGGTGATGGTGATAGGTGTATAGTCTTCGATGTGGTCCACCTGTCGTGGACGAGTCCGCCACCCCTGCCATATAAGGACCGGTTCGTTAGTCCTCGGCTTTGCAATTTCGTTCAACCACAGAACATGTACATATTGGGCAGGACTTATCCCCGCTATGTAAGTATTCCACATCAAGCCATTAGGAGGTCGGTAGGACACAAGGGGACAAGAGAAGGGCATGAGATAACTCGCTGCTTGGCTCTCGACTATGTAATTGCCCACGTCATGGGACCGTAAGCCCATAGATATAGCTCTTGGTTTGGTAATACCCGGCGTAGTAGAGGACCAAAAAAAGACGTGACTGTAGTAAATCTTCACGATCCAGCTTCGAGAATGTACTGTCGCGTCATAGGGAGGGTGATACCCTGATGGATAACCCCTGTGTACATCTTGAATAGAATCTGTGGAAACCTATGTAGTCGTGGGGTAAGCGTTATGCAACTCTGTTGATCAGGAGGAACATAACCTGTGAGTACAGTGTACAACCTCTGCAGAGTGTAAAATCCTTTCGGATAAGCCGTTGTCAGGGTTTTGGCATGCTATTTGTTCAGATACCCTACGATTAGTTTTTTATATTATCCTTAACGAGTGAGTGGGTGTAGACGCCCGTGTTTTGAAAAGTGTTGGCTGTGTGCCGAGGGCATGTATGGATGCATGCTAGTGCCGACTAAAACTTAGGAACTGATGGAAGGGGTGAAAGCTTTCATCAGGTCCACCCTACTAAAAGATAATAAAAATCGTTTTCCATCTTGTTTAAAGACTTTTCCTTTAGGAAGCCCCCGCATAAAATCTTGTCTTCCGCAAAACTTAAACCTTAAGCCTCTCCTTGCTTCGCCTTTCACAAATCTTACCCTCCATACCGTTAGGGCTTGCTGAGTACTTTTGTACTCACCACATCCCTTGCTGTTGTTGTTCAGAGTACTCACCACATCCCTTGCTGTTGTTGTTCAGAGGATGAAGATGATGAGGATGACGCCGACTACGAGGAGTAGAAGTCTCGTCCTTCGCTCGAGTGTTGCCTGTCGTGTGCTAGTAGTTGTCGAGTAGGTGTGATGCTTGAATATGAGTCGTTGCGCCGACTTGCTGCATGTAATATAAGCTATGTTTGTTAGACCTTTCCGAAGACTTGCAGCACGTTGAACTCGTGCGTGTAAAAATATCGCTTGTTCTTGATGTGCGTACTAACTACCGGTCCAGGGATTGTTACAAGAGGATAAAGGACTCTCCTTCCTTGGAGGGGGTCTTACACTGCACTACATTGCATGAGCGTAATAAGTAGTGAGCGCACTCTCAGAAACAAAAACTAATACTCCCTTTATTCTTAAATTGTTGTCACCATTGATTTTTAATATTCATTTTTACTATCATCTTATTTAAAAATATGCTAAATACCATACATTTTGTTGTAATTTACTATGCCATTAAAGGTATTTAAAATACTACTTATAATTTTACAATATTAAAATAATTATTTAAATAAGATAAATGGTCAAAGATCTATACTCCCTACTATTTTAAAATATTGGCACCGCAGAATTCCTACATCGACCTTCACCATTTGTCTTATTAAAAATTATTCAAATGTGTAAAATTATTAGTCACGTTTCGAATATTACTAATGATAAAATAAATTATAATAAAATATATTATATTTATCATACCTTTTTAATAAAATAAATGATCAATGTTAATATTAGAAGTCAACGGTGCAATATTTTAATACTGGAGGGATTATAAAAATACCAAACACCACACCATAACAAACCTCGTGAAAGATAATTTGTGGTAAAAAAGGATCACGGCAGATTATGGCCTTCTTCTAGTGACAAATTTTGACATGAAAAATGAATTGCATTGCTGTTGAGGAAGTGTGGCTTATCCCAAATATGACAGCGAAACAAACTAAGGCAAAAGAAAGTATGGCACGATGAATTTAGAGCGTGTCTGACAATAGTGTATAATTGTTCGCCCTTATGACCATTTCTGGAACCCATGTTGAGGCTCCTAATATCTTTTAGGTAGAATTATTGAGGTTGCTGAAAGAATGTCCAGACTTATCTCTCGACAGGTTTTTAGGACCTCATAAAACTAGCTTTTAGTAGTACCTATTATATGTGGCTGTTAGAGATGCGCGCTCTTATAGCGTTGAAGGGTGGGGACAAACAGACCATAAGAGCTACAGCCTGTAAAAGAAAGCACCCGTTCTCTCAACGTGTTTCTAGTTTGTTACAACACAGGACTGGAAGGCATCAAGACAGTAGCAGGCCCAGTATCCATTATATTAGTTCGACATTAGTGATGAGTATCTTAGGATCGACCAGATGGGCTATGCGTGTCAAGAAAGCCTGGACAGCGATGATGGCTAATATCTGAAGATCAGTCTGGAACGCACGAGCATAAAGAATGGATGATAAGACTAAAGAGGAGCAGAGCAGCAGCTGGTAATTCATTGATCCAATTTAGTTAGCAAACATTTAAAATGGAAAGTAAATGCTACAACATGGGTTCTTTTAGTGTGCAGTAACAAATGCATGACCAAGCTGTTCAGCCCGAGCAATGATGTAACATAGGTCCTTTTAATGAGAAAGCAAAGGCATTGGCCATGACGCCGCCAAAGTCTCAGTTATATATATGTTCTGTAATTCACTCATATGTACATTACTTCCCTGCATCACTGCATGCACATTCATATAGTTCGTTCGCCATCTCCGGTATAACCATCTCACATAGCAACCTTCTGTGTATGGTAGACAACCGTCCCATTGTGCTATGTGAAAGAATCGCAGAGGAACCATTAGCTTTGTTTCTATGTTCTGTATTGCAACATGGGTTTGGGATGCATCGGGAGCACGCAAACAATGACCATCATAAACAATGTAAATCCATCTGGAACATTGTTATTCTTAGAGCAAAACATTTTGTTCTCATAGAGGTTATAGGCCAAAACTCACGTAGAATTTTGCTACTAGAAGTCCAACGTGTAGTCTCAGTGGCTTTGTCATTTTCTCCTAGTCTTTTCCTTTTTTGTACAATAAATTTCCAATTTTGAAACCTGGTTAACCCGTAATGATGTTGCTACTCATGTTTTCATAGGCCACAGTCATACTGGGGTCTACGGCTGCATCCAGAACCTGTTCCCACTGTGAGTGGATGTTCATCTGGTTGCTGTTGTGCAACCCGCCTTCCATCGTGCTTTGTGTGGTTCTGAAATGCACCTCACGTAGCTTCTGCGTCCTTACATGCAGCGAGGCAATCCTCTTGGCCTGCCTCCTCACAGATCGCGGCAAGGAAAGCGTAACGCATCGGCAGTGTTATTCAATAATTCGGTTAGCAAGGCAAGAGAACGCGTCGACGGATTTCTTCACGAGGCAATTCTCTGTCTGCTGCAGGCGTGCGGCAGCATGCAACTTGTTCTTCAGTGCTTCAGTTAACTTATGATCTCCATTTGATTATCAAAACTGGTGGTTTTTCACATTTCTCTGCTGTTAGATCAAGACTGATCCATTGTTCCCTCTTTAGTTAATGCTGCAATTCAGTGTAGAAACACAGAGAAGAACAGGGGAACATACGGAAAATAGCAGGAGAACCAATATAACATAGAAAACAGAGATAATTAAACATCAGGAGAACCGTAAACACATCCTAAATCTTGTTTACGAGTAGAAACTAAATTTGAGAGTGAATTTTTTTGGATGGCGTGTCAATTGTCCGCTGATCTTTAGAATCTTTAGAACATTGTAACTGTCTTCAGTTTCCAGTTGGTTCCAGAAGTTATGGCATAGCTTCAGTAACAACAATGGTACTGGGCGCATATTGGTGCATGTAATGGAGTAGTAACTGCTATCGTTGCATGCTGACAGAGTTCATTTGATTTTACTCCTTAAAAAGCACAACTTTTCTTTTCTACACTCAGAATTATTTTATTTTACAAATTTTACGAATGAAATTTCTCCACAAACACCATTTACAAATCCAATAGACGAACTCTTCCGGATCTCTAGATCTTGGTCCCGTAAAGGCCATTATTAGTTAACAAAATAAATTACCTGAAACAAATATATGAGACCCAAAGAAAATTGTTAGAAAACATAATAAATTCATTTTGAGTCGTAAGGCGAATCGCTTCCCGCCGACATTGATCCACTCCACCCCGGTCCGCCGCGTCGCGCCACCGGCCTGCATGATGCATATTGACACATGTGCAGAATAGGAATATACTCAAGGTTAAATTTTTTCTGCAATTATTGAAATACCAAAATAATGAGTGTAAATAGAATATACCAATATTTGTTAAGGAATTTCTAAGATGCATCAAGTTTTAGATATGATGCATGTAAACTTTGAATAATTAGTGTGTATTTAACCTTTTATGGTGAATAATAAGACACTTCAAATTTTAATATTAATATATTATTTTCTTAAGTTAATATTTTTCTTTAAACCGTAGCGTTAGCACAAATATGAAGACTTGTGAATTTTAATTGAACTATGACCCACAGTTATGTAGGACTGTAGGAGTAAGAAGTTGTTACCACACGTACTGTTAATTGACACTGAATTAGATAGCACGTGAGAGTACCCAGAAGAAAAAAGGGAACAGATGTCTTTTCGAGTTTCATTTTCAGAGATATAATAACGCTCACAGGATTTTACTAACAAGTATCCTGAGGTTGAAGATCCATCCATAAAAGTGAAAACCCTCATTCACACGTTTTTCGTAGGAACACATTGGGCATGGGAGACATTAGGAAATTCACGAGTAAACACTTCTAAATTAACGAAACGGGTGTTGTATGAGATCATCACCGGACGAGATCCATTGTTTTACCATGTACAGTATCCTTGATCTTCCCTACATACAAATTATTGAAATCCCAAAACTTCTTTCCAGCCTCTGTTAGCATGCAGCATTCTTATTTGAATTCACATCATCACTTCGAGGAGAGTTTTTATCTATAACATTAAACTAGTTAGTGTCATTCGGATATGGTCCAATATGTCACTGGTACACGATGATTATATAAATGAGGACTGCACCTATTCGAAATATAATCAATGAAAATGAAAACAGTAGACAGCCTATTTTATGGTTTAATCCACTCGTGGCAAACAATTACATAGCAATAATTTCCAATGACAGCCAATCGGCTCCACTCCTTTGTCTCTTTGTTAGGCTGCAATTAAGTTCGCACCACACAACGTATGCTCCCCAAAATATTGACTTAATGCTTGATATTGTAAAAAGTAATATCACTTCCATATAATAGCCACGCGTAGGGATACTAAAAAAAATTAATCTCCACCTCAGCTTGAAATTCACTCCACATGAAGTTAAACTGAGAACCTGAAGGGTGCTACTAGAGCCATCGAACCAACTCCGCTAGGCCCATCAGCTCGCGTTGAGATACTAAAGCAGAAGCAATACTCTCGTGTGCTAAATCTGGTAGAACTCCAGTTCAATTCGAATTCAATCTATTAGTTTTGTATTTCAAAATGGATAGAGAAGCTTCAGTGGTCAACAAGTGATTCAATTTGAATGAGGAAAAGCATAAATGGCCTTCGACAGTATTAACATTCATTTTAGAAAACAGTGAGCTTTGTACACCAAATAAATGGAGGACCATTATGTTTCTGTTTTTCTTTTCTGATAAAAAGTTCCGTACCTCAGTAGTCAATATCCACATGAGAATCAAACAATAAAAACCATAAGGTGAAAGCTATATATTGTTCGTCAATTTACTCCTGAATTTATTCCCTGTGTTTTGCAGAATATTACAGTATAGGCTTGAAAGACATCAGGAAGATCACAGCCGTAGCACGCACCCTGTGGTTTGCCCTCTTGCGGGGATTCAGCATCAGCGGCAGTAACATTGTTTGACAGATCTGACGAGCAAGGTCGGAGGTCTGAGGGCCTCAGACCTCGAACGGTTGCAAGCCCGGGGGTTGATTTAATTATTCAATCCTTCTGTTAACTTATACCCAATCCAGTGTCAAAGCTGACAGACTAAATAATTTCACCATTTTATTGAATCTGATCAATTGTTGACACTGTCAGTGACGAATGAAGGAGCTTTCTTAGGTTCAATTCAATTGCTGATCGAGTACACACAAAAACAAAGGTTTTTGTCAGCTCTCATATTGTCAATTTGAGAGCCAAACTGAACAGAGTCCTACGACAGAGTACAGGCTGCATTCACGCTAGAAAACTGGGAAAAACAGGACATATTTTCTTGTGAAAGATAGTTTGTGGTAAAAAAGATCATGTCAGATTACGGCCTTCTTCTAGTGACAAATTTTGACATCGAAAAATGAATTGCATTGCTGTTGAGGAAGTGTGGCGTATCCCAAATACGACAGCGAAGCAAAGAAAGGCAAAAGAATGTATGGCACGATGAATTTAGAGTGTGTCTGACAATAGTGTATAATTGCTCACACTTATGACCATTTCTAGAACCCATGTTGAGGCTCCTGATATCTTTTAGGCAGAATTATTGAGGCTGCTTAAAGAATGTCCTGACTTATCTCTCGACAGCTTTTTAGGACCTCATAAAACTAGATTTTAGTAATACCTATTATATGTGGCTGTTAGGGATGTACGCTCTTATAGCGTTGAAGGGTGTGGACAAACAGATCATAAGAACTACAGCCTGTGAAAGGAAGCACCCGTTCTCTCAACGTGTTTGTAGTCGTTAGTACAACACAGGACTGGAAGGCGTCAGGACAATAGCAGGTCCAGTATCCATTCCAGGAGTTTGACATTAGTAGCGAGTATCTTATGATCGACCAGATGGGATATGAGTGTCAAGAAAGCCTGGACCATGATCCTGACTTCATCGCCGTTGAGCTTCCACACATGACAGCGATGATGGTTAATATCTGAAGCGCAGTCCGAGACCGCATGAGCATCAAGAGTCGATGATGACTAAAGAGGAGCAGAGCAACAGCTGGTAATTCATTGATGCTTCTAGCTAGACCAAGCCTGAACTGAGGCCCCAGTTGCAGTCAGTTTTGACCACACACATCACACAAAATCAGTTACACTAACAATGATATGGAATCAGGCCTCCTATGCTTGACTCCTTGTTATCTGAGCCCATTATGAATAATGAATTAACTGCTATATTCTTGATTTGTCCAAGATTTAAACGTAGAAGATTGAAAAAAAAAATAACAAAGAAGGCTGCAGCATGGTAAGCTCGTGTTACCTCTATTATAAAATATAAGCATTTTTAAATCTAAGTCAAAGTCAATCTTCGCAATTTTGACTACTAATAACATAAAATTTACCAAGTTTCAACATATATAAATGATATCAATAGATTCTTCGTAAAGCTAACTATCACAATAGAAAGATTGTCATATTTAAAATAATTTATTTTTATAGGTATTTATCAGTCAAAGTTCTAAAGCAATAATCTACTAGAGCAAACAGTAACAGAGTTGGAAACAGGCCCGTTGAGGCCTAAGGCTACCTTCACGAGAGGCTTCGGAACGGACCTTTGACCAGATTGAGCCCACTTGTAGTTAAGCCCAGCAAGATGGATGTAGCAGACCCAGGTTGCAGTAGCCCAGCAAGCAGGTCTTGCTGGGCTTCTTTGATTTTTTTTTCAATATTTGAATCCTTGCGCGAGGCATGTAATATTTTTGTCTGATGGTTAATTATTACCTATGAATGAGAACTATTGTTAAACACCTGTGGATGAAAACTATTTATCGCACATCCCTCTTTGAAGGTACAGTCAGTTGGCAATTAGTAACTGGTAGGATGTGGTTCGTGAACACGTTGATATTTATAATCTAAATGTGGCTTGGAAAATCGTTCTCAAATAGGACCTTAATGATGCTTGGAACTTTCGAACCGTGGAAGTTAGTCCTCTGTTGTAGCGGCTGCAACTATTCCGATCTCCAATTTGATAGATACGGATGGAAAATAACCACTTGTGCATCTTATCCTCTAGTTAAATTCTTGTGTTCTTCATTCTTAAATTCTTGTGTTCTTCATTCTTACCCCTAGCAATCTCCACCACAACAAAACCAACCAACCATGATGGCAAAAGGTCGATCCACAGTGGAGAGGATTTCAACTTAATTGGTACCGAATTACTTTACATTGATAAATATATATGGAGCTGCCTTTTCAAATCAAACAAAACATGAACCGTACCTCCACGAAACCGCTAGGTGTATAAAATTTGCAAAAGGGATGGATCACATGCATGCATGTACGGCCAGACAATCATATCTCCATGATCCTGTTTCTGCGTTGGAGATTGGAAGAAATCACTAGCATCACTTGTTTAGTGTACACAAAAGGTTCATAAAGCTAAATTTACATTAATCAAGGAAGTGAAGAAACAGCGTGCAGATAAAACTATTACAACATATGAACAGGTGTAAGGTACAGAGAGAATGCCCCTATCACTTTAGTGTAGATCTAGCGAAATGTAAATGCAAGTGTTGGTACCATGCATGCCAGAGCAACGAAAAAAGCTCAGCCTAAATAATGTGTGCTTTTTGTAGCAAACTAAAAAATAACAGTGATAAGTTTCTAAGGAGTGTACCAGTGGCATTTCTTTTGCTAGTGACATCTTGAAAAGTTGTAGCATGGATTTGATTTGGCTATTCCATCCATAAACCGCATAATGCACAACAATCAGGTTTACATGGTGTGATTTCAGCATGCTTCTCGCTCTGTACCTCAGAGATTCGTGATTTGTGTGTGATGAATGACGCGGCAATAGGATACGGCATAAGGGATATATAAACGGGATATATAAATGGATAATAAATACAATTACCTAAGTAAAAAAGGATGTACTAAAATGCAGCGCATAACGTGATGTCAAGCTAGCTTGGACATGTCTTTCAGTAATGAACATATTATCGTTTCAAGAAGTTCATGGATTCATACATGATTTCTTATGCGAGATACAACAGAGACAAGATGAAATCAGGTTATAACATCACTGGTCCTATGCGTGGTGATCACCTTCCCTGATCACGAGATTGTTGATGTTGCCTTCTAGTGGCAGAGCAGGCCGGGTGGCGGCGAGTATAAAAACCTATCCATTTAGCACCGTAGCAGTATACTGTTTTGCACCGTAGACTATTAAGCCCATTAATTTTCTCTTGGGGCACCCTCGCGGGCTACTTTAGCTACGTACGCCACTGTCGCCTTCATGCAGCCTCGCTCTACCCTTTTCCTGAACATGCCTAGAAGACTGTACGCTTTAATTATTATCCTGGGATATCTTCAAGACTTTATACATTTCTTCGGAAGGACGAAAGCTGAGGCATTTTCCTTAAATTAAGCCTAACCGATAATCTTTTGTTGGTTTTGATATGTAGCAGTCCCTCTATCCCTTAATATGAAGGATTGGGGGGAATCGATCCCCTTTGTCTTAAAATATAAGTGATTAGAGGAATAAGATAAAATTTTTGTAATTAATTTGATAGGTGGAGAATGGATGAGTAAAGATAGAATGAAGGGTAGAAATGTTTTTTTCGTCTCTTATTATTTTGAAGGTGGGAGGGTAGAATCCCTTGTATGACGAAGGGAGTAGTAACGTAAATGGAGGGACAACAAGAGGATCAGATTGAAGTCACAAATGCCAATGACTAAATGGATGACATCATCGGTGTCATAAATCACTTGAAGTCCATCTAATATTGATGACAATGGATGCAAACCTTCTGCAACAGAGGGGAATGTACCCTGGTCCAATGAACAAAAACAGTTTCCAAATGATAATTAAAGACGTGATCTCTAGGAGTACTAAGCAAGTGACATGTAGTCTCTTAAACACAGACTTCGCGGCTCGTCTCGAAGAAAGAAGTCCAGTATTTCTGTTTCCAAGTGGCGATGGCTTTGATCAACGCAGCAAGAAAAACAGTTAAGGTCTGAGAGAAAAATCTATTTAAAATTCAGAATCTAAAGCTGAAATTGATATGACGTGACATGTGGCTAGGCACATGGATCACGGATGAAATTGAACCTCTAACTAAAGTTTAGTAACTAAATTAGAATTTTTGAAAGTTGAATAATGAAACTGAACTTTCAACCACAGTTGAGGGGTTGAGATTGAGTATTTCACCCTCTCAAAAGTCTCAAAATGCGATTGGAATTGCAACTTAATGGAATCGTAGATGAACTAACTCTATTCCACCTTGCATTGCTACTGAGATAGAATTAATTCTAAAATGAATTAGAGGTTTGACCTACAAATGCCCATTGTGTATCCATTTACGTCCGTATGCATTACTTAGGATGACCAAAAGCAAAAGTAACCACCTTTATGCAGACAGTGGAAAGCCAGTTGAGGAAAAATATTATACAATGGCAACGAAGCACCGAGAAAAGGTGTCCGTCTGTCCGGTTTCTTTCTTCCTTCGATGGACCTCCACTCTTGCAAAGTTGAGTCCAGCGAACGGCTCCAAGAGACTCTCTCGAGCTGCGCCGCCGTTTTGTTGCAAATATCTTTTGTTAATCACGTGCGTGAATATTTCGGTATTCCCTACACGCAACTCCATGCTCAGGCACACCGATGAATTAATCTGACAGCTTAATGCAACCTTTGGATGCAGAAGCAGCGGCAAACTTGAAGGTGGCCGACGACACTTTGGTCTTTTCAACGCACTTTGGACTCACAAGAACCGTTGATTCCTTCAGCCACTGCCAGAGCTCCAGACCACTGGCGCATGCAATGGTCGAGCAGCAGCCAGGCCGGCAATTTTTAGTACGCTACGCGCTTTGATTTCCAGTATTAGACGGTGCTTTGTGTATGGCTGTCATATGGCAAACGTTTAAAACACTTTTCTCTAGCAGGCTCAAGACCATATATATATATATATATATATATATATATAATCCTTCTTAAGACACCCATTGAGGTCCGTTTGGAATGCAGGAATTTTGCAGAAATTTCACAGGAACCAATTCAATTTCACAGAAAAAGGCAAAAACAGAAAAATTTCCCGCGTTCTAAACGGTGCATGAATGTTTTGTAGGCGATTTGAAAAACGTTAAGGCCTCTTTTGGAACACAGAAATTTTTCTCGTTTTCTGTGTTTTTTCTGTGAAATTAAACTGATTTTTGTAAAATTTCTGCGTTCCAAAGGACGCCTAATTTCATTAGGATCATATTGTACTGCTTGTCTTCAGATAACAGATGCCTAGCACTTTCTCTATAGATCAAAATAGGAGCGTGGTCACAGAGTGTTCCATGCAAGCAAGGTGGAGTACAGCCAGCTGCAACGCAACAGAGAGCTAGGTTTTCAAGAATGAAAAGTAACCCAAAAAACTGGAAAGCAGGGGCCGTGTTCTTTGCTTCTGCTAAACGCCAAGCAATCTTTAATCAACCTGCCTAAAAACTGGAAAAAAATGTTGAGCAAGTCTGAAGAAAGTTGGGTATAGGTTTCTGCCCAAACTGCTGGATAGCCGAAGGAATGAATGTTATGTGCCCTTAAAGCCTCCCAAATTCATGGATGTTAATAAGCAAGGTCGTGTAGCGACTGTAACGAATTCAGATCCATGGACTCTTTAACTAGAAAAAGGTAATTGTAAATTCTGAGTATTGGCTAAGCTTTTCTCTTCAGTTGGTTTATGGCCATTTCTTATTCTGTCGACAAACGTTTATACTTTCACTATTACCCGGGGCCAGTCCAATTAAATCTCTATGATGAAAGTAATGTAGCTTTAATCTTTAAAGCATAAGCACTAATTAAACTTTTATATTTTTCAATCTAAAAAGGTTCCAACCCGGGGCGGAGCCAGGGCCTTTCGTCGGGGTCAGCTAATCATGTCGATTTCTTATTCAATCTAAAAAGGAGGACAAGATAGAAGCAACTAAAGCAAAAGAGTAATAGAAGACGTCACTTGACATCATGATAGTTAGCATCCTTTTCAGCGTAGTGCCTTAAATCATAAAAAAGGTAATGAGATACATTGACTACGACAGAAGAAATTTGATACTGCTGGTATAAAACGATTCATGTTTTAAATGATCATATGTGTTTTCAAGGATACAAGTGCATGGCATATATTTTATATTTAATACATTTCTGCTGTTCTGGTTTCTTATATATATAGAAGAATAAGAACAATGAAATATTTACATTATAATGATAAAATATTTCTTATTCCAACTTTTTTTTAGATAAAGGAAACTGAATGTTTCCGGCCTCTGCTTCGTTTGAAGCACACAACCTGTTTTTTATTACAGATTTCTCACAACACGAGAAAAAGAAAACAAAAACATGGAAAATAACTAAGGAGGATGAAGTCGATAATGAACTCTCCATTCATGAGTAAACTCTATAGCAGCCACCTCCAAAAATTAACACGGTTTCTTATTCCAACTAATAAAAGCATTCAAATTCAAAAATAATCATGTGAAAAATCAAACCACGGTAGTAAGTAAAAATGCCAAACTTCTTCCATAATCTGTAGTATTTTTATCAGCGAAGAAAATATCATCCGTGAGCTGCCATGCAGATGGAAAGCTAACATATTTAACTGTTTTCCAGCACTGAGAAAATATCATCCGACGATCAGGAGGTTCTAGGCAAAAGGTTGTACCTTTGGTTGTTTCTTTTTTTTCTGCTTTCGTGCGACCTTCGCCGGTGCTGAGTGCGCTTTGAGCCGACGGCTGCTGGGAGCCAGATCAGCGACTGCACGAATCGTAAAGCACAAAGCCCGGTTCTTAATTACAGCTTGTGCATCATAATGTAGTTTCCAGGTCAAATGGTAACTCTAAACAAATTTATTTTTCGTACCATGGTCCATCGAACCAAACGATCGAAGCATATTGGTCAACTGATTTTCCACTTCACGCAGGAATGTTAATTAACACCAATACATGTTCAACTTGTTACCTTATGTCGATCCAGACCACTCAATATAATTACAATACTCACTCCGTTCCAAAATATAAGCATTTCTAAGTATGGATAAAGTAAAACTCTTTTAACTATTACTAATAATATCTAGCAAATTACATAATTTTTAATGTAAAAATATATTTTTTATGAACGCTTATTTCATGATGAATTAGAAAATATAATTTTTATATGACAAAACATTATTAGTTATATATTATTAGTGGTCAAAGTGATAAAAGTTTAACTTTGATTAAACCTATAAATACTTATATTTTGGAACGGAGGAGGGAGTATAAATTAAGTTTCTTTGCCGACGTAGCAGGGAATATTCTTGTAATGGACACTTTCAGGCAATAAAAAAATCAATAAAAAAATGGACAGTACTTTCGTCTTTTTTGAACGAACCTTTGACTTCTCCTCAGAGCCGTTAATCCGTGGAGCCATTAGAAGGCTCGAGGCAATTAGTGTCAGTGGTCGAGCGGCAGCCTGTCTGGCAACTGGATCGCAGAGAAGCTTTCGAGACAAGCTTGAACTTCTGAAAGCATAAGTTCACAGAAAAGTTTTAATCCCAATACTCAGATCCAGCCTGCCAATTTTCAATGACCTTTTTTGTGTCCTTTTTACTACATATAAAAGATTACCAAAGGACACAGAATAGTTAATGTCATATGAAAACCTAGACCACCACAAAACTGTAGCTTCAAATCTTTCAACGGCACTGACAGCCTAAATTAAAACAGTACTATCATTTCTCAAGTATCCTTTCGTCCTTGTAATATTCCATTGTCTTTGTTGCAGACATGTTCTATCATTTGTAAATTTGCACTATGCACGAATCTGGGAACAACTTCATCATTGTATTCGACCTTAGCTTCGGCCTGAATCCGTGATTACAAAACTGAGGTCAAGTCACAGTTGAGTACACCCGATGCAATGCAACATAGATGTAGTTTTTCCCAGAAATGAAGTCTAAATTGTGGGGTTGGACAACCCCGGCCCTTCGTTGCCGATCCTTTTAGTCATGTCCATGGAATCATGGAACCATGGACAAAGGCAGTCAAAACAAGCTCTACAACCTCAGGCAGCCATGCATATATCTCCTTGCTTTAAGAAAGGAAGAAAAATGATCCGAGGAATATATAATAACTGAACAATTTTTCATCCGGCGAACACGAAAAAAAATAAAGTTACTGACGCCTTCCATGCAAACTGTTACTTGTGGGATGTGTTGAAAACGAGAAGGAAAGAGATAGATATAAAGTAGTATTGGGAAGAGAGAAAGTGTATTGAGAAGTGAGAATGACTTATAATTTAGAAAAACTTGAGAGCTTTAGAATTACTTATAATTTAGGATAGAGGGAGTATCTGTGGACCATCATTGTAAAGTTTTTGTTCTTGTTCTAACGACAACAATTTAGAAACAGAGGAGCACACGTTACTCGCAACGTACATACAGTGGACAAGCTCTTAAGAACTTAACTATGTGCTAAGAACATCTTCAAAAGCTCCTCATTCACTTTCTTTAAATCAAATTATAAGAAAAAAGTGTAAAAAACCTCCTTCAACAACTTCCTTAAATACCTTTCTATTTTCGAAGGTTCTCTAAAATCCCTTTATTATCTAAGAAACTTTCTAAGATCCCAATCTCTCTCGTGCAACTAACCAGTTGTTCACTCAGTTCAAATTTAAACTACACACATCGAACGGTCTGTACATAAAGGAATCGTGCCCTTAGTCTGTGACCTCTCATTCACTGTACGACTAAGGCGGCTAGCTCAATTCAATGTCTAGATGCTACCTAGGACGACTACTTTAACTACAAAACGTTTCCACTAAGTCTTTGCACTGGAGCATG
This sequence comes from Zoysia matrella, assembly GCA_001602295.1. Lineage (NCBI taxonomy): Eukaryota > Viridiplantae > Streptophyta > Magnoliopsida > Poales > Poaceae > Zoysia > Zoysia matrella. The sequence continues at coordinate 100,007 of BCLG01000290.1, forward strand.
TAAAATTATATGTAAACAGAAAAAGTGTCGGCACTTCCTGTCATGCTCATTGTTATCTTGTTTCCTATATTATTATTTAAGTGTCATGTCTGTGATTTGTTAGCAATATATTGGCTGTTGCTCTCCAGGGTCGCGTGTCAAAAAGCATGTGCGCCTTTTTGGCTTACGCTTCACTTCATCACGCTATAAATATCCTCCAAGCAGGTCTCTGCTCCCATCAATCATTCAGGCAAGCAAACTCAAGGAGTTGTCACCTGATCCTCTGGCTTTCAGCTGAGGAGAGGGCACAACATTCATCCTTGATCTAGCCATCCTTAAGAACAGAACCGTAGCTAGTTCTGCTCATAACAGACAGACAACAACTGAACAATGGGTGGCCTCTCTCTTCAGCACCCCTGGGCCTTCGCATTTGGCCTCCTAGGTATAATTTTTTTAGCTTATATGATCGCATATATCTCCATTATTGTAATTTAACTTGATCAGTACTTTGGGGCTATAACCAGGTTTTTTGTACCTGTTTTGTACAAAAGACTACGAGTCTTCTGCGGTATTAGCCTGTTAAATACTCTCTTCGTTTTTTAATTGATGTCGTCGTTGGCTTTTTAATTCAATTTTGACCATTCGGTTTATTCAAAAAATTTGCTCGAATGTGTAAAATTTTAAGTTGTGATTCAAATAGCTCTAATGATAAATCAAACTATATCAAAATATATGAAATTGACCAAATTTTTTGAATAAAACGAATGGTCAAAGTTGAATTTAAAAGTCAACGGCGACATCAATTTAAAAACGGAGGGAGTATATGTTTTGTTCGGTTTTGCCTTCTCTCATCTGCGGTGTAGCGTGACATCATAACAAAGCGTGCAAAAGTTTGATCTTTCTTCAAAGGATCGTTGCATATCTCTTTGTATCATTATGTTTTCGGTAGTGAAAGTGAAGCTGCTACTCAGAATTCTCACGTCCATTTTCCTTTGCCATGTCGCTGTCGCAGGCAACGTCATCTCATTCATGACCTACCTGGCCCCACTGTAAGTCCCTTTCCCAAATCAAATCTCTGTCTCTCTCTCTCTCTCTCCCACCATGATGACTAATATCATGGAAATTGACAGGCCAACATTCTACCGGATCTACAAGAACAAGTCGACTGAGGGTTTTCAGTCGGTGCCATACGTGGTGGCGCTGTTCAGCGCAATGTTGTGGATCTACTACGCGTTGATCAAATCGGACGAGTGCCTCCTCGTCACCATCAACTCCGCGGGCTGCATCATTGAGACCATCTACATCGTCGTCTACCTCGTCTATGCGCCCAAGAAGGCCAAGGTCCGCGGTCCACCATGTTCAACTGGATACTAGCCATTTCTGATACGCGAGACTACGTTCGTACTCGCCTGGCATGAGCTGATGTGGATAGTTGTACGTATGCAGCTTTTCACAGCAAAGATCATGCTGCTCCTGAACGTTGGGGTGTTTGGGGCCATCCTCCTGCTGACGCTGCTCCTCGCAGCTGGCGAGAAGCGCATCGTCCTCCTCGGCTGGGTCTGCGTCGGCTTCTCCGTCAGCGTCTTCGTGGCACCACTCAGCATTATCGTGAGTGTTATATCCATACCAGTGCTTGCTTGTAGATAGACATGGCTTAGCTAGGCACCATATATAGAATCTTATAGATAGATATTTATCTGACAAATTTTGCATTATTTGAAATATTGGTGGTCGCAGCGTCAGGTGGTGCGGACCAGGAGCGTGGAGTTCATGCCGTTCTCCCTCTCCCTCTCGCTGACCCTCAGTGCCGTCGTCTGGTTCCTGTACGGCCTTCTCATCAAGGACAAATATGTTGCTGTACGAACACTTTATACCTGACCACTTAAATTCCATCTGTTCTCCCCGCACAAAGAGGACGCCACTAACGACAATTATTTCTTTTCTCGCAGCTCCCTAACGTGATCGGGTTCGCTTTTGGGACCGTCCAAATGGGCCTGTACGCGTTCTACCGCAACGCGACGCCGACGCTGCCGGCGGCCAAGGAGGCGCCGACGGTGGTGGCACCGGAGCACGTCGTGACCATCGCCAAGCTCGGCATGGAGCTCAAGAGCAGCGATGCGCGCCCCGTCGAGTCCCAGCAGACGGCGGCAAAGCCGGAGAATCGTGCAGCGGAGGAGCAGGGCAAGGACAAGATGGCGGGAAATGGAAGCGACACAGTTTAGGCGAGTGCACAAACTTTAATCCGTGAGCTCAGAACAACGTACGGCTGCACGCTTCGTATGCCCTACGCGAAGTGGTCAAGCCATGAAACAATGCACACACATTTGTGTGCCAGCAAGCGATAAGAAAGGGCATAGAAACAGGGGGTCGGGGTCCATTAAGGTAGTTTCCATTTGTTTCAATGTTCTTATCTGCGTCTCCATTGTATCCATGTTAATAATTCTTTATTATAGATTACATTTAATCAAAACATCAATTATTTGTTCAAGCGCTCCAAATTTGTTAGATTTGAAACGTATATTCCCTACTAGAGGTACTGGCAAATAGAAATTTTCGATTAAGAGGATTGGCGGAAACCCTTATGAGGCTTGTTCAGTTATTCCCTAACCACTTGGATCAGAGGGAGACTAAGATGGACTAAATCTATTACTCAAGTATTCGTCACTGAAAACTTATATATGCCCTGACCCTACTATAAACTAAATGGAGAGTGACAACAATGGGATCAGATTGAAGCCACAAAAGCCAATGGCTAAATAGATGACATCATCGGTGACGAAAGGCAACATCTTTAGTTGGCACTTGGCAGAGAAGTGCCCTAATTTGCATGAACTAATGCTAATGGCAATAATGGATGGAAGCCTATTTGCGACAGAGGGGAATGTATCCTAATCGAATGAGCAAAAACAGTTTCCAAATGATGGAGACGTCATCTCTACTTAGCAAGTGACGTCTGTGTTGGAGTATAAGTGAATTGCCCACCTTTTCCTATCAGCTTAAGTTTTTAGGATCAATTGGTTAGTATATGTAACTTAATATGGTATCAGTTCCACGTTTGCGCTTACGAGAGCTGCACGTGAGGGGAAGTGTTGGAGTATAAGTGAATTGTCCACATTTTTCTATCAACTTAAACTTTTATGATCAATTAGTTTGTCACACCCCAAAATTTACTCTAAATTAAAATTCAAAAATTTAAATTGTCTCTAACAAAATGCTAATATTTTTCTCTTCTTTCTCTCTTTTTCAAAAGGCAAAAACTTCATTTCGTAATTCGAATAGTATAAATTGGAAATTTCATAAAATATTAAAATTTGACCGCGTTACAAGTGATTGCCTTTTTCTTTTATTTTCTTCTTATCGTTTGTTTCTTGTGTTCTACCGGAATTCTAAATTATCCCATTTCCTTGAATTTCAAATCCGTTCAATTCTTTTTGAATCATATTTGACCTCGGTCAAATATATCTCTTTTAAACCGCTATTTGCTCTCCAGATTTTTAGAACAAAATCGAATTTGAATTCGAAGAAGAGCCCAAAATAAAAGCTGTTCATCCTAAAATATTATACCACTCCACAAAATTCCAAACCCATCCGAGCTCTAGAAGTTTGATTTTCAAGCAAAACTGGCAATAATTTGAAAATAATCCGTACCTACAGCAGACCACCTTCCTTGATGATTAACCATCTTCAAAACTCCGTAATTTCCTGATTTCTTTGAAAAACGCATCTGGACAATTTATATTGTAGGACACTTGCTCTAGATCAAACCCAAAAATCCCAACCGGTCATACCCCATTTCTGGGAAATCTCGTGAGCACTGTACCAATCTCTGAATCAGTAGTTAGTACACACGCACATCGTGGATACATAGCACATACCAGTAATATTACATATATGATCCCAAATTGAGTCTTACATCTAAGACTTAGATTAGAAGCCAGCGAGGTGCACCAGACATCCTCGCGCAGTCATTACATAAAAGAGAAAGGCAAGAAGCAAAAACCACAGGCAAACTTGTGCGCAGAACGGTCCTACTCATCACCATCGGGGCCAGCACCATCTTCTTCTTCATCTGAGCGACAACAGCAAGGATGAGCACGAAAGTACTCAGCAAGTTCTAACCCTGTACTTAGCTGTATTCATGCTTACAAGGCTGTCAAGGAGGGGCTAAGGTTTTCCTCTTTGCGAAAAGCGCTTTTATGCAGGTTTCTCTACAGATGAGTTTTTAAAACGAGGATGGAAGTGTACCTACTCTATCAGTATTTTAGGGTTGGACCTGAGGGAGTAATCACCTTTCCCGCTACTTCTCAAGTTTTAACTGGATGGGTCTCTACTATCCCAACCAGGCATTTTCCAAAACACGGATAACTACACCCACTCACACCAGCAAAGAAGTGATCAAGATGTCAATACCGTGACAACGGCCATTTCGGATGGATTATACACTCTACAGAGGTTGTACACTATACTCACAGGCTATGCTCCTCTTGATTGTGAGCCCAAGCTATAGCGTGTCAATACCGTGACAACGGCCATTCCGGATGGATTATACACTCTGCAGAGGTTGTACACTGTACTCACAGGCTATGCTCCTCTTGATTGTGAGCCCAAGCTATAGCGTGTCAATACCGTGACAACGGCCATTTCGGATGGATTATACACTCTGCAGAGGTTGTACACTGTACTCACAAGCTATGCTCCTTTTGATCAACAGAGTCGCATAACGTTCACTCCAACACACACCAAGGTGTCCACAAAGTCCGCCTCAAGATACAAACATGGGTCATCTCTTGGTGCTTTGCCTGCCACCATAGACGCGATAGCACATTCCCGTAGCCAGACCGTGGGTTTAAATCATCCATTTCTACTTCCTGGGACCCCACACAGACGGGTAATCATGAAAACCAAAGGGCTATACCGGTGGGCAGTACGATCCCATGGCGCGGGCTATTGCTGTAATCGAAGACCGGACCGTGAGTATCTCACGTCTGCTCCGACGATTTGTGTACCACCCGACCGCCTTAGGGGTCAAAGTGGACGACCAAGGGGGTGGAATGAGTCCCGCCCAGACAGGTTCTGTGGTTGCACAAAATCACTACGTTCAGGTCTGATGAACCGGTCCTTATACGGCAGGGCAGCGCTCGTCTACGACAGGTGGACCAGTCCGAAGCCTACACACAGCACACAGCTCTAGGAGCCGACCCCACGACCAAAAATATTATCCCTTCCCATCATCTATCACCAGTTTTCACTAAGTCCCATCCCACTTTATTTGACACACTCCTCCAAACTCTTGTAACTCGTTTGATAAATAATGGTTATGTATGTTGGATGATGAAGCATGGCTTCACGTGAGTGTTCCTAAGCATTCTAGTTCAAGGCAGCTTTTCGTGCATTAAAGTATTTAATGACGGAAATCTTACAGTTAACAACGTTCGATTGACAATTTGGTATCAAGGTGGTATTTATACTTATGAAGAGCAAGTTACTGACATAAATATAAATACGCGTATAGCAATTTGATTCATAACTACACAATGTTTTGAACATATGGCTACGATCATGCAAACATACGGGTTCTACAGGTGCATAGCGAAAAACTAGGAGCAAAATGGTCAAGAGGTTACGACTTGCCTTCTAAAGCATCCTCGGGCTCTTTCTCGTATTCCGGGTCATCGGCCTCTTCGTGTCCAAGTGCTTCGTCGTCTCCACGAGAAAACAATAGAAGTAAATAAATAAATTTGTACAGAAAAAAGAACAAAACGAAGATCGAATAAACACCAAATTTAATAGAAAGTTCTCGGAGTGGTGAGTGGCTCTATAAGCTAGGGCTCGAGTTTATGGTTCTAACGGTGCAAAGATCCTGATAAACAGAGGTGGTATGTGATAATAGTGCTAAAAATAAGAAGTGGGGGTCTTTTTGTAATTTTCTAAAAGTTGGAGCACTAATGTGAAAATTTGTGGTCGCAAAAGGGCTTTGCTAAGTGAGTTTTTACTGTGTAGGGGTTTATTTACAAAGTGGGGATTTTCTTGGAATTTTTGGAAATTTATTTGGACTAAAAAATGGGATAGGAATAAATTTCTGTGTGCACTGAAGTGGGTAGCCGTAGCAATTTCAGCTGTGTGACTGACGTGTGGGCCCCACTGGTCGGCGGGCGCGGGGGCTGCCTCGCGGCCGC
>BCLG01000290.1:107143-132411 GCA_001602295.1 Zoysia matrella
GGGGGGGAGGCGGCGCGGGGGGTTGGGTTTTTTTTTTCTTTTCTCTTTTTTTTTGAAAAGCAGCTCCAAATTAAAATAAATTCGAATAAATTTGATAAATCCAAAAAAGGAAAAAATTCCACTCAAGCACTTGTCAAGATTCAAATTTTAAATTGAAATTTTTCCTTTTTGAGTCTATCCATTATATGAGATTTTTTCCATTAAAAAAATAAAAGAGGGGTGTAGAAAATAGAAAAATTTTAGAGAATTTTATTATTTGGTTGGAATTTTTGAGGGTATCACACAACTTAATCCGAGTTCGTTTGCTCTTCCCTTTTCTATCCCTAAAATGTTTAAGGGATAACCAGACTGACCTCATATTGTAGGTGACCCCACTCGGTCATCCTCATTCTTCAATCCTCTTCACTCTCACCAGGCATCGTGCATGCACCGCTCGACCAGACCCGCCAGCGCCGCCGACGTTTCCGGCGCCCCCGGCAGCCTATCGTGCGTGCCGCCCTTCACTGCTCCAGAACAGTGCACCGCCCAGTCCCCCACTCCTCCTCCGGCTATAAAAGCCTCCCAGTAGCCTCCTCTGCTCCCGCGCGCGCCACTCCTGTGTCCGCCCCGCACGATCGTTGCCGCTCCATGACCGACCAGAGAACGTACGCCTTAATATCGATTTTATCCTCCCGACCACTCTGCCCTCCCTATAAATGGAGCCCCCCATTCAACACTCGTCCTGCCTCTGTTTTGCCGTGCGCCTCCATCGCAGCACGCCGCCATGCACCAGTGCCGTACACCGCCCTTGGCTGCTGCCGTGACCACCGTGAACCGCCTCCTCTCCGTCGCCGGCGCAGCGCCGCCCTTCTCCGGCCTCGCCGTGGCTGCCAGCTGGTTCCCCCCGTCGCCCACTCCCTCACCCGCCAGGAGCCAAGCCCCTTCGGCCGGCGCAGCAGCCTCCTCCATGGCCGAGGTCCACGACCAGCCCCTAGGTGCAGTTCACAGGACGTGGACACGGTCCACCAATGTCACCGCTGGAAAACAAAGCAGCCGCACGGTAAAACTCCACTTTTTACGGAAAACCCCTCCAAGCTCCTCCATATAAGATTGTGGTCTGGTATCACGGCAAAACTCCCAAAATTTTTGTATAATTAACAAACCAGTCCCAACCTTTAGCAGCAAGACCATTGTACTCTCCCAAAATTACTTATAGATCCGTCACAACTTTTCCATAATTACCCCAATGTCCTTCTAATCACTCAGGTTTTCTCTTATTTTGATTTATTAGTTTTATTTATTTGCTTTTATTTCCTCATTGATTTTTATTAATTTTTATTATGGTGTTTTATCGCGTAATACATTTAAGAATATAACCATGGTGCAAATAGGGTACATTTCGTTATATCTTTGCTATGCATTAGCGCACATGCACCTGCTAGCTCTCTATAATTTAATTTAAAGTTAGAATCATATAGTTAGTAGCTAATTAAATACTAGTGGCTAGATAATATAAAGGTAGGTAAATATTAAATAGCACACACGCACTTTATATACAACAGTATTTGTGCCGGACATATATGTATTTAGTAGGATAATTATAAAGATATAGATCGAGTAGTTAATTGCTAATTGCTAATATCACGTGCAATTATATAGTCAAATAATTATTAAAAGGCACACTGATACATCTCGTCCTAAATTAGCATACGCTAGTACATGCCACTTGTCAACTTTAATTTAGTAATTTAAGTATGTAGATTAAATTGAGTAGATAATTATTAGTCACTTGTTAATCACTAGGTCACCAACATATTAAGAAGTAAATATTAAATAGTCCGCATCCGCATGTCACCTCACTTTAGCATGCATTGATAGGAGTTTTATCGATTAGTCAGAATAGTCTAGTTATGAAAGTAAAGTAAGTAATCCCTAACCGCAATAGATTTCATGCACACTAGACTACAATAGTGCGGGTGCCGCGGTCCTCCTAGTTTAATTATAGGGATAAAATATGGTATTTATCGCATATTAGATTTAAACGTAAAATCATAACATAAGAAGGTGCATTTTCATTATGCTCTCCACATTTATTATAACACGGGCATACACACATTATGAGATAAAGTAATTAACCTTTAGTCATAATAGATTAAAACCATACTATTATAAGAAAATAGTGGATAGTGCATATAAGTCTATTACCTTGCATTCATATGCACTAGGACAGATGCCACATATTATCTTTGGTAATTTATTTATAAGGTAAAACTAAATAATTTGTTGCTAAACACTAATCATCACACACCTGTAGAAAATTGAGTAATCAATAAATAATACACTTACACACTTTACCATGCATCAATACCTGTGCCACACGTGGGATTTATTAGCTTAAACGTGAATTCAAGAATTAGGGTAACTAGCCACTAATCAGTAGGAAGCAACTACATATTAGAAAATTAAGTAAATGATCTCTAGTCACTGCACATTCAGCCATTTAGTTATAAACAAAATGAGGGTATTTTAGAATACATCTAATTAAATGTATGGTATAAAATAAGCTTTGCACATAAAACGACACATCACACACTTGTTATAACAATGAAACATGCCATATACTAGCTTCCACTTACATAAACACATTGGCACTATAGATGCTTGATAGTACATGCATCCATATGGCCCAATATCGCAATCACATGAATATGGTTTAAAGTGAACCTAGTAATTAATAGCTAAACTATAGTAAATATCTCTAAGTCGCGATTATGCATATTATGACACATAGAACTCTTAGTATTATATTAAGCAAACCATAATCTAAGCCTATACCCATGCGAAGGCCTTAGTATAATTGACAATATATGACCACCCATAACTACCCATGTAACCACACAAGCACTAGAATAAGATTTATGGATCAATAATTATTCTAATAGTTAACTTATAATAAATAATACTACGGTGCACGTAAAATAATGAACCTGCATTAAGATAGTCATAGCATCATGCATGATGTGCCTTTTGGTTTCCTCGTGGAGTTTATTCTGTTTTTTTTTTGAAATTTTATTGGATCTTATCAATTCTTCTCGAGCTTTGTTTCTTTTACGGTAATTTTATTAGGCGTATTATATCGTGTAGACAACGCTGAGTTTGAGGAACAGCCAGACTCCAAGAGAAGACAGTAGAAATGATGCAAGAGAAAAAGCCTGAGGACTGCAACATCAAGCCCACTATTCAAGACTCGAATTTCGAAGGTTATCGAGAAGACAAGTTTTGAGGATTAAAGATTTGTAGGCAAGCTCTAACCCTTTGATCATATTCATACTATAATTTGCTCGCACACCCATATAACCTAAATGTTTGCATGTTTATTTTAATCTATGTTAAAACATTGTGTAGTTAATACTCTACCTGATATTACATATTTATATTTATGTCAGTTACTTGCTCTTATTAAATATAAATACTACCTTGTATCTGTTGATGACACCCCCTTGATAACAATATGACTTCCTTCGTTAAAGGCTTTTAACGAACAGAAAGTTGTCGTGATATTAGATTGATTAGGAACCCTTATACGATGTAGTGCATCGCCATACCATACACCAATCATCTTATGAAATGAGTTAAAATGAGTTTGGTGATGTATGTAAAATAAAGTGGGATAGGTGTTAGCGCAACTGGTGCTAGGTGAAGTGGGATATTTCTGGTTGTGAGGCGTGGCTCCTGGTGAAAGGTGATGTGATAGGTGTTAAGCTTCGATCTAGTCCACCTGCCGTGGACAAGCGCCACCCCTGCCACATAAGGACCGGTTCATCAGACCTCAGCGTAATGATTTCGTGCAACCACAGAACCTATCTGGGCAGGACTCAGTTCAGTCCTTTGGTTATCCGCAATGACATCTAAGGCGGTCGAAGACACAAGCCGCAGGAGCAAACATGACATACTCACGGTCTAGTCTTCGATTACAGTAATAGCTCGCGCCATGGGATCATATTGCCTACCGGTATAGCCCCTTGGTTTTGTTATAAACCTGTCTATGTGCGAGGTCCAGGGAGCGGACGTGGATGTCTTAAACCCACGGTCTGGCTACGGAAATGTGCTATCGCGTTATCGGGCTAACCCGAGAGATGACCCCTGTATGCATCTTGAAGTAGACATTGTGGATACTTTAGCGTGCGTTGAAGTTAACGTTATGTGACTCTGTTGATCAAGAGAAGCATAGCCTATGGGTACAGTGTACAACCTCTACAGAGTGTATTAATCCATCCGAAATGGCCGTTGTTACAGTATTAACACACTACAGCTTGGGCTCACTTTGATTAGTCTCTATATTATCTTTGTTGGAGTGAGTGGGTGTAGGTACCCGTGTTTCTAAAAGGTGTAGGCTATGTGCTTGAGCTGTTATGGCATTGTGCTGGAAGGCCTGACTAAAACTTGGGTACTGGTGGGATTGATGAATATCTCTCCTAGGACCAACCTACTAAAATATGGACAACAATTGTTTCACCTCTCGTTGCAAAGCTTCTGTAGTGAACTGGCTTTTTATAAAAGAAAATATCATAGCCTAATCTTTGCTATAACCAAATATGCATCTATATATATCTTTGCTTAGTGTTAGGGCCCACTGAGTACCTTATATACTCACCTGTTTGCTGTTGTGGTTTTAGAGAGAGAAGATTCGTAGAAGACGACGACGTGCTAGGTTTTGTTCTACTTCTCAAGTTTGTTTATGCCTTTAGGTCATCTTTTCTACTGTTTACTTCACCTCTAGCTGGTCAACTGGTTGTAGATATTTTAATCCCTGCCATATTGCCACTAAAGGTCCGGTATCAGGTATATTCCCCTATCCGAAGTATGTTTTTCGATATATATTCTGACGTGTTGGTGCGTATCAGCTACTGATATAGAGACTGATACGTGGTGCACAGTGTATCCCACAAATAGAGTACGACATGGTTGGTGCATGCAACTCAATAATGTGGTATGTCTCTCAAACACAGACTTCACTATTCATCTCGAAGAAAGAAGTGCATCAATTATGTTTCCAAGTGGCAGTGGCTTTGATCAATGCAGTGAGAAAAAAAATAGTTAAATTTGAGAGAAAAAATCTATTTTAAATTCACAATCTAAAACTGAACCTGTCATTGTGTGCCATTTGGGTAGCCACATAGGATGCAGAATAGTAGATGTAATGTGGAAACCCAGACGGCCACAAACCTGTAACTTCAAATCTTTCAAACGGCACTGACATCCTAAAATTGTACTCGCTCCGTTCTTAAATTGATGTTGCTGTTGACTTTTCTAATCAACTTTGGTAATTCGTCTTATTCAAAAATTTGATCGAATGTCTAAAATTTGAAGTTATGATTCAAATAACTCTAATGATAGATCAAATTATATCAAAATAAATGAAATTTATCAAATTTTTTAAATAAGACGAATGGTCAAAGTTGAATTTAAAAGTCAACGGCGACATCGATTTAAAAATAGACGGAGTACTATATACAGAATCTTGAACATTTTCACTATTCTATTCGACCTTAGCTTCAGCCTGAATCCGTGTTTTTGTGTTGAATTTGCCTGCATGCGTCCACACAGTTTGAAGGCACAACATACTTACAAAACTGAGGTCAAGTCAGAGTTGATTGCACCAGCTGCAATGCAACATAGGTCTAGCTTTTCCCTGAATGAAGTCTAAATTGTGGGGTTGGACAACCGGGCTGTTCTTTGCCAATCCTTTTGGTCACTTCCAGTTCCATGGAACCACGGGCAAAGGTAGTCAAAGCAAGCTCTACTGCCTCAGGCAGCCATGCATGTTTCTCCTTGCTTTATGAAAGGAAAACGATCCGAGGAATATATAAAAACTGAACAATTTGTCATCCCGCGAGAAAAAGTAAGGTAATATCTTATTGAAGCCTTCATGAATTATTGAAGTCTTCCATGGTAACTGTTATTTGTTATTAATTGCACCATTGTAAAATTTACATTCTTGTTCTAACGACAACAATTTAGAAACAGAGGAGCACACGTACTCACAGGGTACATACAGTGCATAAGCTCTTAATAACTTACCTGCAACTTTATACTCCTTTCATCCCTAATTACTTATCACCTAAATTCTCATTTACTTGTCATCCACGCTTCTCAATACAACTTTTTTTATTTCCAATCCATCTCTACCTCTATCTCTCTCTTCTTTATTTTTAACGCATTTTATTTTTTTCACTATTTTTAATTCCTGTGCCTACACCTAAAACCAGAAATAAAAAGAGGACAAAGGGAGTATGTGATAAGCTAATCGGTTACAGCAGGCTGCAGTGTTACCTAAATTCAGTTTCTGCGACTCGAACAAAAATGGAGAAACGACAAAAAACAGAAAATAAGCAAGTTTATCCTTATTTTGAAGATCTAGTTATACACTTCGCAGTGGATTCTGGCCTGACTCCCGGACTGGCATCGAACGGTCTGTACATAAAGGAATTGTGCCCTTACACTGCGACCTCTCGTTCACTGTACGATTAAGGAGGCTAGCTTCCATGTCTAGATGCTACTCCTACCTAGGACGACGACTACTTTAACCACTAAAAGTTTCCACTAACTCTTGCACTGGAGCATGTAATTATATAATAAAAACGTGTCGGCACTTACTATCATGCTGGTGGTTAAGTCCCATAGCTGTGATTTTTGGCTTATGCTGTGCCACAAAGCATGTGTGTCTTTTTGGCTTATGCTTCACTTCATCACCCTCTACTATAAATACACCTCAAGCAGGTCTCTGCTCCCATCAATCATTCAGGCAAGCAAACTCAAGGAGTTGTCACCTGATCCTCTGGCTTTCAGCTGAGGAGAGGGCACAACATTCATCCTTGATTAACCATCGTTGAGAACAGAACCCAAGTTCTGCTCATAACAGACCGTCGACTATACGATGGGTGGCCTCTCTCTTCAGCACCCCTGGGCCTTCGCGTTTGGCCTCCTAGGTATATTGTCTCTCTGCAGATTTCAGTAGACTGACAATTTGTTAGCTTAATTATATGATCGTATCTCTTTGTTTTAATTTAACTTGATCCGTTCTTTGGGGGGGTATAAATTTAAAAGCAGGGTTTGCGGTACTGGTTTTTTGCAAGACTATCAGTCTTATGTGGTATTCACCTGCACGCTAGATATAATTTGTTGGGTTTTGCCTTCTCTTGTCTGTGGTTGGGCGTGACGTTATCACAAAGCATGCAAAACTTTGATCTTTCTTCAAAAGATCGTTGCACGTATCTCTTTGTGTCATTATGTTTTCCGTAGTGAAAGTGGAGCTGCTACTCAGAATTCTCATGTCCATATTCCTTTGCTATGTCGCTGTCGCAGGAAACGTCATCTCGTTCACGACCTACCTGGCCCCACTGTAAGTCCCTTTCCCACATGAAATCCTCTCTCTCTATCTCTGCATGATGACTGATATTGTGGAAATTGACAGACCGACATTCTACCGGATCTACAAGAACAAGTCGACAGAGAATTTCCAGTCGGTGCCATACGTGGTGGCACTGTTCAGCGCGATGTTGTGGATATACTACGCGTTGATCAAGTCTGACGAGTGCCTCCTCGTCACCATCAACTCCGCGGGCTGCCTCATCGAGACCATCTACATCGTCGTCTACCTCGTCTACGCGCCCAAGAAGGCCAAGGTTCGTGCTGCATCCCTGTTCACCTGGCTAGCTACGTAGTAGCCATTTCTGTATTCTGATACGCGGGACTATGTACTCGCCATGGCATGAGCTGATGCGAACAGTTGTGCAGCTTTTCACGGCGAAGATCATGCTGCTCCTGAACGTTGGGGTGTTTGGGGCCATCCTCCTGTTGACCCTATTCCTCGCCGCTGGCGAGAAGCGCGTCGTCCTCCTTGGCTGGGTCTGCGTCGGCTTCTCTGTTAGTGTCTTCGTCGCGCCGCTCAGCATTATCGTACGTGTTAAACCCATACCAGTGCTTGCTTGTAGCTAGACATATATATGGCTTAGGTGGCACCATGTATAGATAGATGTTTCTCTGACAAGTTTTGCACTGTTTGAACTGGTGATTACAGCGTCTGGTGGTGCGGACCAGGAGCGTGGAGTTCATGCCGTTCTCCCTCTCCCTCTCCCTCACCCTCAGCGCCATCGTCTGGTTCCTCTATGGCCTTCTCATCAAGGACAAATTCGTTGCAGTACGTACGCCTTACACCTGACCGCTTAACTTCCATCTGTCTCCCCCACAAAGGCGCCACTAACACCAACCTTTTCATTCGTCGCAGCTCCCTAACGTGATCGGGTTCGCTTTTGGGACCGTCCAAATGGGCCTGTACGCGTTCTACCGCAACGCGACGCCGAGGCTGCCGGCGGCCAAGGAGACGCCCGCAGACGGCAAGGAGGCATCGACGGTCGTCGTGCCGGAGCACGTCGTGACCGTCGCCAAGCTCGGCGTGGAGCTCAAGAGCTGCGACGCGCGCCCTGTCGAGTCCCCACCGACGGCCGGGGAGTTTGCAAAGCCGGAGAATTGCTCGGCGGAGGAGCAGGGCAAGGTGGCGGAGAAGGGAAGCGACGCGGTTTAATTAGGCGAGCGCACAATCGTTACTCCGTGAGCTCAGAATTAACAACGTACGGCTGCACGCTTCGTACGCCCTACGCGAAGTGGTCAAGCCTCCATGAAACTATGCGTGCACACGCATTTGTGTTCCAGCAAGCGATAAGAGAGGGCATAGAAACAGAGGGCCGGGGTTCTGTATGGTTGTAGCTTGCATTTGTTTCCATGTTCTTATTTGTACATCCATCGCCTTCATGTAATAATGCCTTATTATAATTACATTTAATCAAGAGATGAACTATTTGTTCGAGTGCTCCAAATTTCTGTCTACCTACTTGTGTACTCCTTACATTCCAAAATATAAGTATTTTTAAGTTTAGTTAAAGTCAAACTTTTGTCACTTTGACCATTAATAATGAGGAATTAATGATGTTTTATCATATAAAAATTATATTTTTTGAATTCATAATGAGAAAAGCTTTCAAAAAAATATTTTTTATATTAGAAATTATGTAATTTTTTAGATATTATTAGTAAAAGTTAAAAGAATGTGACT
The DNA here is from genome assembly GCA_001602295.1 of Zoysia matrella. NCBI lineage: Eukaryota > Viridiplantae > Streptophyta > Magnoliopsida > Poales > Poaceae > Zoysia > Zoysia matrella. The sequence continues at coordinate 116,235 of BCLG01000290.1, forward strand.
TTAACCAAACCGAACATAGTATAGTAAGTAGTGAGTTTCTATCAGAAATTTAGTTTCGTGTTTTTATACATCGTGATAGGACTCTGATGTCTTCTTTGCGATATATATACGACTGTATTACATTACTACAAAGTATTGTCACGTGTGTTATGTACTATCTGCGATACCCCGTTACCAGGATGCTCTGTGCTACATGTATCATTCTCTGGATTAGTAGATGATACGCACAAACACAACAGAATATATATTACAAGTATACTTTGAATTAAAATAGTATACCTGAGTAACAACCTTCAGCGGTAACGCGGCAAAGATTTCTCTCATCCAAGACCCGCTGGCCAGCTAAGGGTGAAGCAACAGCGAAAATCAAGACCTAAATCCACAAGCAGACTTGGGAGCAGAACAAAAACCTAGCACGTCGTCGACTCCTACGCATCTTCCTCTCACTAAAACCACAAATACAAACGGGTGAGTACAAAAGGTACTCAACAAACTCTAACACTAAGCATAGATATATATAGATACACATTTGGTTGTAGCAAAGATAAAGCTATAAGGTTCACTTTTGTGAAAAGCCTGATTTATGCAGGGTTCACTACATAAGCTTTTCAAAAGGAGGTAAAAACATTTATTGTTCATATTTTAGTAGGTTGGTCCTGAGTGAGATGTTCATTGATCCCACCAGTATCCAAATTTTAATCGGGGCACTGGCACGCAATCGTACCGACCCCTGACACACAGCCAACACTTTTCAAAAACACGGGCACCTACACCCACCCACGCTACAAGGATATCAGATAAAACTAATCGTAGGGTACCCGAACAAGTAGCATGTCAATACCGTGACAACGGCCTATCTGAAAGAATTTTACACTCTGCAGAGGTTGTACACTGTACCCACAGGCTGTGCCTTCTTTCACGAGCAAGAATAATATAACATTTACCCCACAACTATATAGGCATCTACAAATTCCACTCAAGATGTATCCAGGGGCTATCCGTCGAGATTCAATATCCTGATGACGCGACGGTACGTTTTTGAAGTCAAACCGTGGGATTACTACAACCACGTCTTCTCCTGGTCCCCTACTACACTAGGTATTACTAAACCAGGGGCTATATCCGTCGGCTTACAGTCCCATGACGTGGGCAATTACATAGTCGAGAGCCGGGCAGTGAGTCATCACACACCCTTCTTCGGGCCTCTTGTGTCTCTGACCTCCTAGTGGTTCGATGTGAAATACCTACATAGCGGGGATAAGTCCCGCCTATATCGAGTTCTGTGGTTGCACGTAATTACTAAGTCGAGCAGTAATGAACCGGTCTTTATATGGCAGGGGTGGCATGCTCGTCCACGGCAGGTGAACCAAACCGAAGTCTACACACCTATCACCATCACCTTTTGTAAGCCTCACCTCACGACCAGAATCACCCATCTTCACCTAACACAAGTTTCACTAATCCCATCTCATTTTATTTTACTCACACCACCAAACTCATTTTAACGCATTTTGTAAGTAAATAGTGTATGGTGTGGCGATGCAAAACATCACAAGAGGGTTCCTACGCATTCTATTGTCAAGGCAACTTTCCGGTCATTAAAAGTATTTAATGACAGAATTCCTATGGCTAACAAGGGTGCGTCGTCAAACGGCCAACAAGGTGATATTTAATATTAAGTACAGCAACCAACTGACATTAATATAAATACCTAATAGCAAGTGGGTATTTAACTACATAACGTTTCAACATAATTTAAAATTGTTGCAAGCATTCAAGCTCTATGGGTGCAATGGCAAATCATGGGTTCAAAATGATCAAGAGGGGTTAGGGCTTGCCTGCAAACTCCTAATCTTCAGAGCTTGAGGTCGGACACTCTCGTTCAAGATCTTAGCCTTCAGCCTTTGGCTTCGCGTCCAAATCTTCGTGCTTCTCTTTACACATAGTCCTTCTAGCTCCTCTTGAATCTTGGCTCTTCCTCAAACTCGATGTTAACTACGCGATAAAATACGCCAAATGAAACTACCATAAAATAAAAAAGGCTCGAGAAGAAGCGATAAAATCCAATGAACTCCGAATAAGAACCTATTAAACTCCGCGAGGAAAAACTAGTGCAAGTCATGCATGATGCGGTGGTTGATATATTAAGCTAATGCTCAATGGGATGTATGCTAGGTTCGATGCGAAGGGAGACACCACAGTATGGGTGCCGTTGTTAGGTCATGGTGCACATGCACTCGGACCATACGACGTCGCATGACAATCGAGCATGCACATCGCGTGTATGTGTATGCACATGTATTTTAGCATAAGCAGTAGCATGTATATAACTAGGCTTATCTCTAGTGCTCTATGTATTCATACGTGAGAGATGTGTGTGCATATATAAGTGGCATCAGTTGCAGATACGTGGAGGTGCATAGTGTACCATTTAACTATCTAGTCTCTAGTGTGTAACCTCCCGTGCGTAGAGATTAATTATAAGATTCTAGACTTATAGCTAAACTAATATGGTTCACTGGCGCTTACATGCACTAATGCAGGTAAGATGCACATAGGTGCCATCTAATACTTTATTTAAATATAGTATGCATGAAACCTATTGTAATTAAAAGATTAATTACTTTGTTTTCTAATATGCAATTGCTTCCTAATGATTAAGGACTAATTACTTGCTTTTACATCTATAACCAGACTACTACACTAAGTGGGTGATGTCAACTATGGTGCGGTGAAGGGCATAGCGCTGTTGTTAATTATCTAATTTATACATATATGAGTGCGTCATCCTAGGTGCTTAATGATTGGTTACCTAGTTCAATTTATGTAATTAAGCTACTAAAATTACCAAGGGGTACACGCGCTAATATGTGCTATTGTATGAGTGGATGCATGGTAGGACACTTACAGGCTACTGTCTAAGTATTCACTTATTTCCTAGTATTTAGCTATTAGTATTTAACTATTAATCATATGATTCTAACCTTAAATTATATTACTTAGTGCTATCATGGGCATGCATACTAATGTGTGCTAAATGATGAAGTCATGCTATGATGGGGTGCACACTAGCTATTATGAATCTATGCTTAGGAATGCATCATAATTAAAGACTTGCATTAAAATCGATATAACCAAAAGAAGGAACAAGCAATTAAACTCCGCATAGAACTTACTATTAAAACAAACCAGCATGATCAGATGTTGGCTGGGGTTTGAATTACTTGATGCGGTGGGGCTCCAGACAACGATTCCAATGGTGTATTGGTTGCTGTGAACAGTATTGGGATGTAGCGGTGGTGAGGCAAACAAGGTGCCTAGGGCTGGAGTTCAGAAAAGTCCCCATGGATACGCTATCCAGCTCGTGTCCACGGCTGTCGGGTGTGTGCAGACGTGAAACAAAGGACAGACCTCGTGGTTACGCTGTCCGGCCCGTGTCCACAGCTTCTGGACACGTGCGGACGTGGAATGGAGGAGCAACTCTGTGGTCACGCTTCGGCCAGTGACCTTGGCCGTTGTCCTGACATTGCCGGTGGTCTGTGACCATGCTGTGATCACATTGTCAGCCCCGTGTCCAAGTCTCAGGACACGTGCGTGAAGTCCGGCAGTGACCCAGTTTTTGAGTCACGCGGCCGACACTGTGTCTGAGCCCGTGGACACGGGGTCGTGACCGCGACTGTGTCCGTGTCTGTGGACACGGGGTTGTGACTGTGTCCATGCTCGTGGACAAGTGATCATGTTTGTGCTCGTGTCCATGGAGACGTGATCGTGACCGTGTCCGAGCTTATGGACACGTGCCCCGGGTCCAATGGTGACCCGGCTCGGTCACGGAGTTGTGACCGTGTCCGATCTCATGGACACATGCAATCGGTCAAAAAGTGATCAGCATCTAGAATATGTGTCAACTCCTGTGTACAGTGCTAGGTGTAGGTGGTGCATGTGTGGCTGACCGGTGGGGTCACATGGCGGGCACCGTGTCTGAGTCCTCGGACACGTGTCCAAGATATGGTGACTGCCTGGTTCGGGGTCACATAGTCGTGACTGTGTCCAAGCTCGTGGTCACGTGCTCGTGACTGTGTCTGGTAGTGACCCGACTCGGGGTCACAGAAGCGTGACCCCCGTGACCGTGTCCGGGTTCGTGGACATGCAGCTGGCACCGTGTCCATGCCTTTGGACACGCGCCTTCGGCTCGGCAGTGACCCAGCTTGTGGTCACACGGCGTGACCGTGTCCGGGCTCCAGGACAAATGTGAACGGATCAACCGGCTACCGTGTCAGGGACACGTGCCAACTACCGTGTCCAACCCTCAGGGGGTGTGTGTGTGTGTGCCTGGGTGTTTCTATAATTACAAAAAAGAACAAGGGTCTTGATCGTAAAAACCAGGGGTTCCCTATCAATGCACCTCAGTTAAATACAGGTATCACAGAAGTATGAGGGATTTTCTGTGAAATGCCTTTACCATGCGGCCAACAGGGGAGCCGTGGTCCCTGTCCACGGCTCTGTGGGCACCGGCCAGGGGCCTGTGCATGACTCCCGCCGTGGACCTTGACGGCGCTAGGGCGGCTCACCGGAGCAAGGGCAGGGCGGCGCGCTGAAGCTCTCCCTGTGCTCGAGAAAGTCGGGGAGGCACGGCAGCGTGCCGGCATTGGTGCAGAGGCGGGGCACGGTGGCCACGCGCGGCTCCGGGAAGTAGGATGGCTGGAGGGGTTTGGAATCCCGGTGAAGATGCACCAAGACAGCGAGGTTGAGCTTTCCTTCGGCTCGGAGGAGCCGGAGATGGACCAGAGAGCGCCGGCCGTAGGGAGGGGCGGCGCGCCATGGCAGCTCACGGCGCCAGGGTGCAGGGGATGCCGAGAGGGCTCGAGCTGGGATGGAGGGGAGGCAAGGGATGGCGGTGAAGCTCATGGTGGTGGCCATCCTACTGGATGAGGTCTGTAGACGGCCACAGGGCACCCGTCGCGGCGGCGCTTCGACGGGCTCAGCTTCGGCCGGGTTCCGCCTGAAATTGGTGAGTCTCGGAGGAAGGAGAGCCATGTAGGAGAGTGAGGCGACACGGCGGACCTCGCTGCAGCCTTGGCTGTGCCAGGGAGATGACCGAGGAGCGCCGGCGATGGCAAGGGCGGCGCACAGCTGTGACGCTCGGTGATGGACCTGCTCTGGTTGTTCCGTGGCGAACTCAAGGAGTCCGAAAGGAAGTGCGGGTGGTGGTGGAGGTGCTTGGCTAATTTGGAGGGAGAGAGGGTCGCCAGAGGAGACGGGCTGTGGCGGTGGCCAGCTCGGGGAGCAGGGCAACGGTGAGGGGCGACCGGACGGGGTTCGATTCTAGGGGAATGGAGGGGCAACCGGGTCACGGCCGTGACGCGTTGGAACAGGTGGCAGCAGCACCCTCGCATGTGCAGCACGTGACTGGGCGCGTGGCGAGGCGCACGTGACCATGGAGGGCGACACGGGGAGGAAGGAGATTGGGGAGGAGGAAGGAAAAGACGCTGACAGGTGGGACCCACGGGCATTCTATTTTCTGATTTTCCCGGAATTTCTGCGGCAACCCTCTGTTTTTCCCTCAAAAGATCAACTTCCCAAGCTCCGATGAATTTGAAACTTTGCAGGGTTAAAGAACTTTCATGATGAACAACTTTCGTTTTGGGATCATCTCCAAAGTCGATTTCGATTTTACTCTATAAAATTTGGAGGTCAGGTGGCTGTTTAAAAGGAGTAAATTAATTTGGAGGAGGTCAAATAGGATTCAAAGGAATTAAACGGGTTTGAAATTCAAAGAATTGGATGAGTTTAGGTCTCGAATGGAACACGAGAAAACAAACGACAAGGAGGAATAAAATAAAATAAAAGCAATCACTTGTCACACTTTCAAATTTTAATATTTTAAAAGTTTCATATTAGCTAGGTTTTAATTTAGTGAGGTTTTTATCTTTTGAAATAGGAAAGAAAAGAAAAGATGAGAGGGAGAAAGAAAAAAAAATGTTAGGGTTATTGTAAAAAAAAATTTGAATTTCGCATTTTTAACTTGTCTTAAAATTTAGGATGTCACACTATCTCAGGGTGTTTTGATACACAGGGTGTCCTTCTGAAGGGATGGTGATTATTGCAATGCTTTAATAACTAATAAGAAATTTATTTATTTTTTCGTTCACCAGAACACAGTGTCATGCGGATGAGTAGCAGCGGGACCTCCTGCATGTCGCGATCGTCGGATGCGAAACGAACGGCAACAGACTTGCTTCCGTCCGTCTAACGAGCGTTAGATGATCCCCATACCCTAAATCGGGGGTCTATGCCTGAGTGCACCAAGAGCAGAGCAGATCATTTTCGTAGTGCTTGTCCAAGACTGAAAAACGGTTGCACAACAGGCCATTCTTGTCATGAAGAACAGAATCTGCAGGGCGAATCCAGTGCCAGCTGTTCCTACTAAAGCAGGTTTTCGTACATCCACCTATTAACAGAAACAGTAAAAAAAAAACCGTTCGATCCACAGATCAACTGACTGTTTGTTTTTTTTTCAGAGGGAGGGGCCTATTTGTCATTCCCTCACCCCACCCCCACTAGCTTTGATTGTTCCCTATCCCTACCCCAGGCTCGGTAAGGTTCCTATTTAAAAATGTCTAATTATCTGTAGAGTATATCCTTGTTATGGTATAACATCTCGGAAACCGATTCACCGATGCTCATTAACGACCCCTCACTAGGGGAACTAGCATCACCGGTTCGTGGATAAGTAGAAAGACTCATTACTACTTAAAAATGTTTCTCTTTAAAAGTCTAGTTATTTGCATATCCTTGTTATGGTATCATATTTTGAAACCGATTCACTGATGCTCACCAGGGGAACGAGCATTACCGACTAACCGGACCGTCGGCGAGCGAACGTCCCCCTCGACGAGCGGATCCGGTTCCCACATCTTGAGAATTATTTCATGTCCTGATTTTCACAATGGAATTTCAACAGAACAACTAAACAAGCCTCCCCATAAAATCACAAAATTGTTGTCCGTACTCCTCCTAAATCAGCTATTCGACCACATTGACGAACAACGCGCTCGTTCCGTACTCGTCCGCGCGTCACGGACTCACGCGGCGCGGTGGTCGCAGGTGGCGTTGACGACGCCCATGCTGTAGCGGAGGAACCCGGCGTAGGAGGAGGAGACCGCGCCGCCGCCGATGAGCAGGCAGTCGCCGGCGCCGACCTGGACCAGCAGGTCCGGGTACACGGGGCGCACGGTCCGGAACTGGAAGCCGCAGCCGAGGTGCACGTCCCGCACGGCGGCGCGCCCCTGGTTCGTCACCGTCACGTCGGACGCCTTCGAGCCGTCGGGCTGCAGCGCGCCCGCCGTCTGGTTCAGCAGGAGGGAGCTGGCTGTGGGATGCTGCGGGGGCCGGCAGGAGGAAGAGCGGCGAGGCGGCCGGTGCAATGAGCACGGCGGCGATCGTCGCCTTGGACGACATGGCGAGATGCTTGTCTGCCTGTCGATGTCGCGCAATCATTCACGCGCCCGGGGGCCGTGGACGCGCGTGCGTATGCATATATACTGCGCCATGGCGGTGGTCGAGGCAAGGGAGATGTGTTATGGAATCACAGCTCAGGCTTATCACTATGGGAAGTGTATCTTTGTGCTGTATGGAAAAGATGGAGGAGATGATCGCGAAAGAGATTCTTGTCAAAATGTTTGCCTCTCCTCTCATCATTAGCGACCATTCATTCTATATCGGCGCTACTAATTACTGTCAATCCATAGGCTAGTTAATATTTCCCCTTTTTCTAAGAAATGGGTAAGCCAATGAACTTTTCTCAAGGCTGCATTCTTCTTAGTTTTTAAATTTTCACGCGTCGGTTCATTCACTATCAAACCTCTGTCCAGGGCGTGCGCGTCTTGCTCTGTTTCCAGTTTCGAACGACAGAAGAAGCAGAGGAAACAGAGCATTGATAGGTGTACGCCGCGTAGCAGAGGACAGTGCAGGCGGCCGGAAAGCCCGGTGAAGGAAGCTCTTCTGCTGGTGTCATTTGTGTTTTTTTTTTTTTTTAGTTGGATGGATGTTTTCAGAGCCATTGCAGAAGTTTCAAAGCACAGTATCAGGATCAAACGTTCTGAATGTAACTGGGGTAAAAAACGTTACTTCAAAAAAGGTTCATCAAATATTTTGAGGCTTTCATCATCAGATAGTGCGATGGAACTTAGTTTATTTTATTTTTTGGACCGTGTATTTCGTAATGATGGTTTGAGTCCTCTAACATTTATCTAACTAGACAACCTTCGACTATATATTAAAAGAAGCCACCACGTTCACTTTTTACAATGTATTAACAGCAATGCATCCACATTGGACTTATTCACTCAGTTATAGAGTGTATTTTGAAACTCATCAGGCAACCTTCAGCGTGCCCTGGATAATCGCAGTCACTGTGAAAATGCCGATTTTGAGTTCGTTAGCAACATCTTGTACCGTCTATTAACAGAATCTGTCACAGCTGCAAAACACATTGACACACCAGTACCTCTTAATCCTGAAGATCTGACTCTGCCTGTGAAGTTGTTCCTTGCAATATTCCCGAAGTCAGATATTCTTTCTTGTGTTAGTACATGTCAATCTAAAGAAAAACAGGCACATCATCTCGTAATATTATTAGGTCATATCAAAGGGTGATGTTTTATTGGAATTTGTACAGCACTTACAGCTCAACCAAGTTTCCAACAATGGCCAGAGAGTATTTCTGAAGGAACCGTGCCACTCAGCATATTGTCATTTAACCACCTGCGCGGAAGAGTCAAAGTTTCAGTTTTTACCCTCCAGAAGAATTGTATGGTAATTACATTTTGAAACATTACATTTTTCTTATATCATGAAAGCTGTGTCCACATAGGTTTTGCTGTTGGAATTTGAGTACTTATTGTCTTGGAAAAAGCATTTGAGGAATTCAGATTTGTGCTTGTGGATGCTTCTTTTGGGAATTTAGTAGCAAAAACATACAGATACTGCGGTGTCCTGACGTTGCCAAGGGAGTTCGGGATAGAGCCAATCAGAAAATTTCTTCTGAAGCTTCAACTCCTGAAGGCTTGCCAGACTGCCCAGTGAACTTGGTATCTCCCCCATTAGGTTGTTCTCATACAACCTCCTATCGAACATCAAAACAGTTTGCAATTCAGAAAACACAGAATTCACTGGAGTCTTATCAAAATATGAAATTCTTGTAAAAAGAGTTCGCATACAGAAATCGCAGTTTGCTGAGCATTCCAAAGGAAGCTGGTATCGAGCCACTAAACTGGTTGTCATGAAGATCCAAGCTGACTAGATTAGTCAGGTTGCCCACAGTTGCTGGTATTGTACCGTTCAACCTATTGCTATACAGTTCCCTGCATAATTCACAAAATTGGCATTCAGTGGCGAGCAATGAAGCTTGAGAGTGGTTGCAACAAGTTATGCAGTACTTACAAGTACTGAAGATTCTTGTCTTTCCCAGATCAAGAATTAGAGGGCCTGTGATGCCTGCGTTGCCCAAATCCCTGCATGCAGCAAGAAACAGACACATACTCACCATAACAAACAAGACTTTTGTTAAAAAAAAAGAGAGAAATGCAAAAAAGAAAATTCATTCCATAAGATATAGTTTGACTAATAAAAGGTACTTAAAACCTAGCAGATCCCGATAAGGCCAAGAACATTCCCCTTCATATATAGTATAGATGGAAGATGAGTAGCATACTCACGGATGACGGAGTTATCCCTATTGCAAGTGACATGAGACCAGGTGCAGGGATTGACAAGGGTAGGATCCCAGCTCGGCGGCACATTGTTCGGATCATACCAGGCCATCCTTTGCACGTACAGTATGTCACCTTCAAATCTCACCATCAGGTTTCAGAAAAGCTTATTAAAATATGATTTTTAAAATATGTCTTTTAAATGCTCATGGGCTGTATATGTGGATTACCTTCAGTGTTGCAACTTGCCAGTGTGGCAAGAGCTAGAAAGCCAGCAAGGAGTGCTGCTGCTGCATCAAGGCGAGATGTCATTGTTGCAAACCTTTGAACTTCTTGGCATATTGGAATGTTAGATTGTAAGCTTTTATATACAGCTGTATGGAGAACTAAGGGGGATGGCTTTGAAGTTTCCGTCGCCTTGTTTGTAGTTTTTGATCTTTTGCTTCTTTGGCCTGATATTATATTTTCCAAGTCATGTACTGGAATGTCACTCTGACCAAGGGAAACTTCACCAGGTAAATGTTTGACCCACAACGTTGCCACGATTGGCTACAGCAAGACGGATTGCCTCTTGGAGTCCAAATACTGCACCAAGACCAAGGTTTGCACATACTTGGTCCACGCCTCTGAAACTGAATGTTTGAAAAGAGCGCTTTCAGAGAAGACTAACTTAACCCAAAAAAAAATTGTCCGTCTCTCTGTCTTGGATAACCAAACAAATGGATTTAGGGAAGACAAGTGGCTTGTGCTCATGCATTGGCCGGCTCCAACACATGGTTCACAGTAAACGCCGCAGTCAGACATCCAACTTCTCTATCAGGTTTCAGGGTCACCTGATGTCCAAATAAAAAGCTGATGTCCAATTTTGTATTGCAAACGAAGTTATCATTACATAGAACATATAAGAAATAGTTATTGGGACGCAAAAATATTTATAACATTGCAACATGCAGGATTTGCTAATGTGGTTACTGGAAACCCAGGACTGGGCACACAACATCAGTTGTATTTTCCATAGTGTATAATTACTTGACATATATCGCTCATTTCTGATGTGTCCAGAAGAATAGCATGTCCATGGTATATGCAAGAATAATGTATAGATTTGGGTAAAAACAATAATGACAATCAAAAGCATCATACCTACAAAGCACGCATATGCACTCACATACTCACACTTTCATCCACGCCATTATTTCGAACATTCTGTATGCAACAGAATTTCGTGATGCTGGCTAGCATGCTGTGTATTAGTGCAACAAAAAGGGATTTTTTTTCCTGACTCTAAGAACATCTAAATAACTGTTATTATGTGAAGAAGGATTCTCTTTTCCCTTTTAATGTGGGAAAGTGATGTATAATTAATGAAAAATAATAATTACAAATATACCGAGAGTTTGCATTTTTTTTTCACAAATTAACTTATATATCAGCTTTCTCTTATATATCAGCTTTCTATCCACGGATCTTTATTTTACGTATTCTGAGAATAAAACTTATAAAGATTTTACAGTTTGCTAAAGATCTAGGCATCACTCAAAATGTGGCTGAGTCTGTCCTGTCATGAAAGCTACTCCTTCTACTTGAACTTATTTGACAATGTTCGATGGTAATCCATTTTCTCTCAATAAAATAAATGTCAACTTTTGACTTATTACTGTAGAAGTCAAGTAAACACATTGGTTTTACTTGGGAGTCAAAATTTTCCACAGAAAATTCCAACAAAATGTTTTGGGAGTCGAAATGTTTTGAATGCTGCACTTAGTTTTTTTCTTTGGAAGAATAAATAATGGCTCTTCTTCAGCCATTTCTTCCAGCAGGTAGTATATTATTATATCTAAAGTGAAGTAAATTAATTATATTTATCTTGACTCTATGTGAACGGGCCTCTAGCTGAGTTGATGTGTTGGCGCTTGTAGCACTACTCAGGTCCTGGGTCCCATTATCCAAATGAGCGAATTTCAGGCTGAGGTTAAAAAAATGCACTTGTTTTAGTTGAAACATCTATGGTGGGTGGACCACCATGTATGGGTAGGTGCAAAGCATGGGCTAAGCCCAAACCAAGGGGATGGCTCCCTGTGGATGGGATTAGGTAGGGTTCATGTGTTTTCTCGACCGGAGAAGGTTGAACTTCTCATTCAAAGAAAGTAGTAGAGGCGATCTTAAAACCGCATCGGTAGTTTTTTATATTGACTCTATAGCATCATCCCCTTGATTTTTCAAGCTTTTAGGCTAGATTCTAAAATGCGAAAATAGCCTTATCTGACAACTAGATTAGTAAACAGAGGAGACCGGTCTTCTAATTTTTCTATGACAGATCAAGCTCCATGTTCCAAGCACATGATCAGTAAGCACACCCAGGAGAGAGGACAATTATTGTGTCCTGGAAACGTGGATCGCAGATTTTCTCCTGAATACTCTATGCTTCAGTTGGAAAAGTAAACTCTATGAGCAGATGGCAGTAAGAAACTCTATTCTTTCATCTTTCCTGTTATTTATGATTCTATCACAGATGATGTGTTTGCTATCAGATTGTAAATACTTCCAATTATACAGATACAGACTGTGGTTCCTTATTTTGTGGTGGCCTATGCTAGATCCAATACCTGTTGGACTGAGTATTCTGAAGTCTAAACGAGAGCTTCAGCTACATTTTGTGGTACCGTAGAAGAAGCATTTGTATGTGGAACTGTCATTTAGTATCTACTTGGTCTTCATCATTCATATGCTCCTTCAGGCTCTGAATTTGAGGTTGGCAATTGATATCCTCCCAGATTGAATCAGTGCTTGGCAACTCAAACCCTTCAGGTCTAAGTGACAGCGCAAACTCCGGTAAATCAGGTATTGATTGAAGTGCGCTGCATCATAGAAGAAGCAAAATCACAACTAGAGCAAGCCAAATGTGAATAATAGGCTAGCGCAAACTCCGGTAAATCAGGTATTGATTGAAGTGCGCTGCATCATAGAAGAAGCAAAATCACAACTAGAGCAAGCCAAATGTGAATAATAGGCTAGCGCAAACTCCGGTAAATCAGGTATTGATTGAAGTGCGCTGCATCATAGAAGAAGCAAAATCACATCTAGAGCAAGCCAAATGTGAATAATAGGCTGTTCGGACATGTTCTTCAGCCAAATCTAAGAAGACTCGTCTCAACATGTTCTGAAGATGTCTACTTTTTTTATGCTACCAAAGATCAATAAATTTTTAGATGTGCATTTTGTCAACAGAGCTTTAAAGTCACTCCAAAGCAACGGGGATTACCTCTTCTTATTTTGTTCAAATAGATGCCCGTGCACTTGGAACTTTTTGTAAGCGACATCTGGAATTTTCTTGTGCATGTTCTTCATGACGCCCCAAGGAGGCGGTACTCTACATACAATTGACACCTTGTCAAAACATTATTTTTATTTAAATGAAGCTTCTAACAGCTGGGAATAGTATCAGACCTTGTGACAGGATTTGCCAAGCAGAAACTTAAACAAGCCCTCTTGCTTTCTGAAAGTAGGTCATCAGCTGCAGAGAGGCAACAGACTGCGCTGATATGATTGGCTACTTCGCTGCCCTTGTCGAGCACAAGACCATGATAATAATATGCTACTGCCTGTTGACAAGATTGAACAACATGTTAATATCAGAAATAAGGTATTTGATCTTGTGAGGAATTATGTGGTGTCATCGGGTAACCTTAGCCTCCATGCATTTCCACTTCAGGAATAGCAGAAGCTTCTTTCCATATGGATCACTCGTGTCGCATCCAGACAGACAATAGTGAGCCTGCCACAAATGGCAAGGATATAAAGACTATGATCCTGAGAAATTCTCAAACATGCTGATGGAAATATAGATTGAACATTAGCTTATTCATAGAATACTGACCTGGGAAAAATAGCTGACTTGCTCACAGGCTAGCCTTCTTTTTACTGATAGCGACGCTTTTTCACACTCAGAGGCCAAGCCAAGCTGTATTTCTACACACTGCATTTTGTAGTAGAGACAGAATGATCATTTACCAATCAGGCTCCATTAGATTCAAAATACTCAGGGATAAATGATATAATTACCTGAGCCAGTGCCTGAATTGAGATGGTCTCAAGCATACCTTCCTGCAAGTAACTAGGAAAGCTCTTTCTGCAATTGAAATCGGGAGGTGAAGTAAGCATTTGCTTAAAGGAAGATTGAGCGGTGATAACTTCTCAATGCTATTTTAAATCTCAGGGATGATGGCGTACTTGACTTGTGCAGGTATCTGAACAAGTATTCGATGCACAGAAGAGTAAAAGTATCCTGATGCCCTGAGCAACAAATCAACAACGTCCTTCTTCGCATCTGCAAGAGGTTCATCATCACAATTTGTATCATGTCCCTAATTTGTAAACCAATTTGTAACATCTACTGCAAAACAAAAGATGAACAGACCTTCTGATACCTTCCTTTCACCTCCAGCTTGACCGTTCTTTGGAATGAGTAACAGGTTCGCCTCAAACAATGCAAGCATGGCCATCATGTGCAGGACCGACAGAACCTCATACCATGCGCTGGCCAAACAGCACTCCTGATCCTCTTGCAAACCAATCAGTAAAGGCATCCAGATAAGTGGAATTATATAATAGTGCAAGGCACTGAACTCTCACCTGGTCATCATCTAGGGTCCTCCATCTGAACTGTACTGATGATTCAAGACGGCTCTCTGTTGAAAGCAGGAACAATTTCACTGTAAATAAGCCTTCGAATAACCAGGTTAACTAACAGAAAACAGAAGTGACCAAGAAAAAGCTGAAACCTTTCATTGTTAAACCAAGAACAACTGGCAGGTACTCTTGTAGCGCCTGTTGCAGTTCTGAAACTGATGGTACATCCCCGAAATCTGCGCCGAACAAAACCAAGTCAACAAAATAAATCAGAACGACTGTCAGTAGTCTAGCAAACTCAATCCATACACTGTCAGTAATAACAGGGAAAAAGGAAGGAACCAGTGATCAACATACAGATTTCTTCAGCCAGAGCGACGACATGATCCCGGAGCTTCGAGAGGCGGTCGACGAGATCCATGGAAACCAGTCCCCTGAGCGGATGGACAACATCGGAGGCCACGGGGATGCGGACGGTGGGCACGAATACGGCGACCTCCTGTATGATGCTCCGATGCTTTCGCCCCTTCCCGCCGAGGCTGCACTTCTTGGGGATCGATGGCCCGCACCCCATCTCTGCAAAACTCTGTATACAGTAAAATGCAGAGGAGTTAGCTTAGCTTCACATAGGATCTCTGCTCCTGCTGTCTGAAATCCGGCAAACGGAACTCGACCAAAAAGCATGTAAGCAGAAAACACAAGCAGATCAGCAGAAAAGTGGCATCAAGAACCATGAAGAGAACATTAGTTTTCCATTATTTCTCCCAACACTTACTACAATGTCAGCCAAGATGGTTGTTGCAACCAAGGTGCCTGAGGAAGTTGACTCTGAGCATCGATACAAAAAGGTCACACATTACCCGGCTTTATAGTTGCGAGCAGAAGGGTAAAAGTGAGATATGGGTTACCAGGAGAAAACGCAAATGGAGGCAATGGCCCCCGGCTCTGTTCAGATGATCGGATCACAGAGAGAGAAAGAGAGAGAGGTTTGCATAATGGCATGCAGATACCGAGGAGGGAGGAGCACATGGCAAGGCCACAGGAGGGCGCATCCGCCGCCTCGTCCTCGCCCAACTCGAAGATGTACTGAACCCACTAAACTATGCTCACCATCGTGGGAGGGTGTGCCGCTGCCATCAAGTTGAGGTAGGAAATTGAGAATCTTCGGAGAAAAAATTAAAATACTACTAGTCGTGGGAGGGACCGGTTTTCACATAGTATGAATGTTCAACCCGTTGCTCAGCGCCAAGATTTTTTATTTTATTTGAACCATTAAAATCAATTGAAGTCGATTTGACGAAAACTGAAAAAAATGTAAAAATCAACCCCTCCAAATCAAAAAATAAAAATTTGAATATAAATTTCATTAAAAACCGATCAATTTTTTCAGTTTATAAAGAAGTTTCATCGGTTTATTAATCCATTTCTTCGGTTTTACAAGTTTTCAGGTTTTAAAGTTAGAAACCCTCAATTTTTACTAATTTACCTTTCGATTTTACCGGTTTTAGCTTTAAAGTTTCAAAAAAATTTAAATTTTTTAAATTTTAAAATTTTAAAATGAAAATCTCGTCCTGTAAAACAAGACCGTAACTTTTTCACCAAGAACCATGAAAGTTTTGTTAATCTTGCTCAGGACTACGATGACAGTTTGACTGATAACTGAGATGATAGTCTGTATAGGAATCTTGAACTTGGTTTCCAGAATGCTGGAGCAGAACAGAAATTTACGTGCATTCGTTATTTACTTATTCGACATTTTGAAGAGACATCTCTTTCAATATATATTTTTTAACCATATTCATCATAGAAAGAATTTTCACAAAGTCAGTTTACAAATA
>BCLG01000290.1:132675-145219 GCA_001602295.1 Zoysia matrella
TATTTTAATAAGATGAATAGTCAAAAATAATCTTAAAAATCAAGTACGATAACATTAAAAAAATGAAAGAGTAGCACATATGTTCAAGCGTTACTACTAGAAGCCGAGTGCTGGGTGTTTTTTTTTTCTCAATGGGTATAGTATTCCGTGGCCCTAAATTGCTTAAAATTTCAAACATTATGTATATAATCTGAGAATTTTCCTTAGAAAAGAAACAAGAAATGGAAAGTAAATATCCTGTCTAATGATATATACTAACTCCGTCCTAAATTCTTGATATTTTTTAACTTTTAAATGTTATTTTGACTCTCCATCTTATTCAAAAAATTTGTATAAAATATCATTTATTTTAATTTTATTATAATTAGTTTTATAATAAGAGATGCTTTAAATATGACTAATTTATTTTTACATTTGTAAAAGTTTTTGAATAAGATGAATGGTCAAATATAGTGCCTAAAAGTTAAAAAAAGTCAAGAATTTAAGAACGGATTGAATATTGAAGAGTATGCTTGTTCATTTCTGCGAGGAAAAGAATGATTGTTTGGTTTTCCTTCAGATTATTCTTGAAAAGTATCTTTGGAAACATCAGCCTTGCACCAAATCTTGCCCAGGATCATAAAATGTATAAATTTGCCACAACTTGCATGCTTGAGAAAGATATTGTCAAGCATTGTAAAGTTGGCAGGGATTTCGATGGATCATGAAAGATTCTAAACAAGATCCGATCGACAGGCTTTGATCGAGTTCGATCCCAATACATTAACAAATTTCACTTGGATAAAAACCTGACACAGAATAGGACCAAATTCACAGGTAACAGTTCCAAAGGGCCCACGGCATACTGAAGCATGAATGCATGATAGTTCCACGCAAAGTAGTTGACAAGCAGATCCATTCTGATTTCAGAAGAGATATAAACGCTACCAGCTGAACGTTCCCATGCAGCCATGTTCGCCGCACCTGATGGGGCTGCAACTTGCAAAGTGCCTAGAAGCCAGCCACTTGCGTCTACTCCCACACAGAAACTAAAATAATCTCAGCAGACCATGTCTTTCTCACTGGATGGTATGTTACAATGGACCACTTCCGCATGACCCATTGCTCCAGAAAGATATGCTTGTTGTGTGTCTGACAGTGTTCAAGTTCCTAATGATCTTTTGAGGTCAGTGAAAAATCTTTCTACAGTACCTGATGGCCATCAAATTCAAATGTGGTTCTTTTTTTCAGAAATTGTTACACAGTCCAATAGCTAGTCCCATCTATCTATTGATTCCACATGCACAAACCGGTATAAAAAAATAAAAAAAAACTACCGTAAACTCTGAAAGAAGAGTGCAACCATACAGGTTACATAGGAACAGTTATCATCCTATCAGTTTCAGAAGAAACCTATGGAGGATACTGCCTGTCAAAGGAAACTCATGTGAGCTCGATCAATACCATACGTTTTAAGTCACAGTACACTATTTTAATCAGCTGCTGCGTTTGCAGAATCAAAGCAAATGGATGCATGAACGAGAGGAATGTAGGTCCCCATGTCAATAGTTTGTGCATCAATTGACTTGAAAGATCTTCTTCCCTCGATCAGATCTCCCTGCTCAGAGTGACACCTACGTCCTTCGAACACATAAACACAGAATGATATGAAACCTTAGCGACGTCGCAAAAAATATATCATTGTAAAAAGGCAAGGCTAGATGCAGGCAAGTACACGCATCTATTTGGCCAAATCCGTTGGTTCAGAAGTTAAGCTAAAGGCTCCCCTGATGACTCAGCTCGTGCACATGAAGGTCGATTCCATCATTCCATGGCAAGGAACACCACTCCATCGCGTCAGGTTAGATAAGGATGGATTGACGAACAGTGTCGTCATGCAGACGCGGGACAACTTTGTTTGAGACGTTTGCTTAACATGGGAGAGTCAAACTGAGCCACTCACAATACTAAAAAACAGTTTCTGTATGTCGACATAAAAGCATCTGTACAGATGAAATTCTAATCCACTGGCACTCTATAACTTATATAAATAGAGCATTTCTCTAAGGGTTCGTTTGGATCCGTGGAATTGAATTTATTCTAATAATTACAATCTAGGCATAGATTAATTAAGCTAATATAGTTGTATATAAAATATATTTGTATATTTATTGTAGTTATACAAGAGACATACTTATATGTTACATTTTTATTGTAGAGAAGTGAGTTGAAGAGTGTGCTATAAGTTAGAGAATAGAATTATAGCATAATGATTTATAGAATTTATTTTCATCTTTCACTATATAAATTTGAGATAGACTTATGTGTGAGCTTAAAAAAATTGTCGAATATCAAATGCCAAGCCAAATACTTTAATTCACTATATAGATTTTAATTTCTTCAAAATGAAGAGATCCAAACGTAAATTAAGAACCATCTACATAAAAGCACTACTGTAACTGGAAAGAGATCTGTGCAGAACTTCTTCGTCGCGTAGAACGGATATTTGTAGCAGTGGAGTAGACTGCTAACGGATACATATTTTTGCAGTTCACTTCAGTCCTCAACTGAGCTTTACGAGCTTCTGACAGACATCCAACATTTATGTCAACAGTATCCCTTATGCTATCTTAAGGCGCGGTTTGAAACGTAGGAATTTTATAGAAATTTTACAGAAAAACATACAGAAAAGAGGAAAGATTCTGCGTTTCAAACGAGGCACAAGAGTGTAATGTATACAGGCTCCGTTGCAAGGTAGGTGTTGACGCCGAAAAGCTCCGGGTCAAAGCACATAGAGCACTAAATCATGTGGGTCGTAACGGATCAGATCAACGAGGTCACCTCCGATCGATTCGAGAATAGGTAAGTATCATGATTTCACCGTGAGAGGTCGTTAGGTTTACGGGCAAACCTGCAAAGTGGTAGACAACGCGCTTTCGTGACGAAGAACGACTAGTTTACGAGCAAACTAGCAAAGGCCGTCGAATCTCCTGCTCGAGAGGGACACTATCCGGGTGTGAGCGTCGTCAGACGTGCCATAGGTCGGCTGGCAGACTCTAATACGTCATCTATAACCGTGGAGACCGGTGGATGAATAACATAGAGGTTTAAAAGAGGATTAAAGTTTGGAGAGGTAAAAAGTAAGGTGCAATTGATAGAGACGATTGGGATCCCTCCTCAATCGGTCTTAGGCCTCTTTTTTTATAGAGGTGAGGCGGTCTTCCCCGTGGAGCCAGATCCTATTAATTAGGAAAGTAATAGATTGGATCTGTTACTAAAACTACCTAAACTGACTCCACCAGATTGTCCGACACTGTGTCGGATACTTTGGTGCTGTGTCGGATAGTTCGATGTGTAAACTTATGGGACCCTAGAGGGCCAGCCGGACAGTTTGATATAATTCCGAATGGTCTGGTGTGTAGAACACCCGAACCCGAGAGGGCTTGCTGGATAGTCTGGTACCACACCGGACACTCCGATGGGTAAAATGCTCAAACCCAAGAGGGCTTGCCGGATCTGGCACGTTGCCGAACACTCCGGTCACCGGACACACTAGTAAATGACAGATAGTCCGATGTGTAAAACCCTAATTCTAGAGAGAGCTTACCGGATACTCCGACACTGCGTCAAACACTCTGGTGTATTAAAATACCGACTCCAGAAGGGGGTTGACTGGAGACTCCGGCACTATGCCAGACAGTTCGGTACTTGTAAATTTTGAGTGTCAACATATGCCTCTCTGTTTTTTATAAAATTTACATATCAAAAAATATTCTTTAAACTCAAAATTATCCTAAAATGATAATCGAATAATCAATTGGCCATGTTATCCCACAAGGTAATATTCATATTCTTGGCCGAATGGATCTAAGGACTTTGCCGTTCTTCGCCACGCACTCGACAAGTATGACAAACATTCATATTGTGGCACCTTCATCATGTCAACGTTTCCAAGAATGACCCTCACATCCTCAGAACTTTTCCAAAAGTGGGAGCATTATGGCACCTCTGTGTGCAATATTATCAAATTTAAGTATCGGTCTTTTGAACAATCTAAGACCAGATATTTGATGTGAAAACTTGTGATCATGGACTCCTATGGGTGAAGTGCTCTCCATTACATTTTACTCGGCGGCTTCTGCCCCCTAAGCATCGAAATTGCAAGGAGCTCAACGATGGTTGGTCTAACTCATCTGCTGTACATGTCACATGATATTCTACCCATATGAGGCAATGTTGTTCTGCACTTAAGCATTCTCAAGACTTCAAAATTCGGTAGTAGAACTTGGTGACTCATAAAACTCTTACATACCGAATGTTGAACTTCTTTTGAAATATTGCGTTAGAATCACGTGGGCAAGTACTAAAAGACTCTAATGCTCTAATTCGGCTCTATCAAGTCTTTAAAACAAAGATAGCCGAATTATCTCAGCATCGGTAACTTCAAGTGTGGGTCATTACAATTAAGTTCTATTGATTTTGTGACCGAATACTTATCATCCTAAATATATAGCAATAATCATAAGCTGCATAAATGCATAACAATGATGAATCCATGATATAAGACTTAGCATCTAGGGTTTTATCGATGTGAGCACTATGATACTTATGTAACCGAAATAAACTCTAAGAATGAGTACAAGTGCCATACATGTGGTTATTTCTGTCTTCACACCGAAAATTCCTTACGCAATGGTATGGCCATTTAGAAACAGCCCTTCATAGTATGCGTAGTATTTGGATGCCCAAGGATTAAGGTAAATAAGTCAAGAAGAACGAGAACAAATAGCATGAGGATGACTCCAATACATACACATTGGTGACATGGACAATGAATCATGATGAAGCAATGACCAATAGTTTTGATGATTAGGCACATACCTTAATGGCTTCTTAGTCCTTTTCTTTTTCAATATTTCTTTGTGCCTATCACTTGACTATCACTATTGTCATGTTTTTGAAAACTTTCTTTGGAGACCCACGCTGTGCCCTTCCTTTTCAATTCTTCCGCACTAAGTCTGCAATTTCTTGGTTTGCCAATTCGAGAACCTGAGTATCCCTCTTGGTTGCTCTTTCATCTTCAGAATTGGCAACTTTAATTTGCTTTTGGACATCTCCAACTTCTTTGGTTCAGATTTGGCATCAAGAATATCAACACTTGGTTGCTTCATCTTTTTGCTATTAATAGCCGAAGTTTTCAAAGCATGAATCGGCTTTTCTTCATTTAAACTCAGATCTGAACTTTTATCTTTATGACCGTCCTTCTTGACACGATAGACTTCTCAAACCACCTTCCTCTTCTCTTGAGTCATTGACCGATTCTTTTTTATCAAAAAGGTCTTTCGAATATGGTTGTCTTTTGGTGGTTTGCTTTCTTGTAGTGTCATCATGTTTATGATATGATTGAGGCTGCATCTTTGGACCATACCGCCCCAACAAGAAACAAGGACAAAAACCCATATTTGGTGACCCATATGGCATTGGTATAATCGGTGTAAAAGGAAGATATGGGGCCTCTAAATAAACTCTCTTTCTATGACGATTTGAATCATCATATTTGTATTGTGGAGGCACCCTTGATGGCTTTGGGTGATTTGGCTTAGAAGTACTATTTGCATCTCTTTCTCCCACATATTTAGCCAAAAGCTCTTTAAAAGTAAGTTTTATTTTCTACCTTTATACTGGCCATGGAATCTACCTCCGTCAATCTTCTCCAAATTTGTTCTCAGATTTCTTCCCATTTTGTTGACCTTGCGAGAACCGAAATGAACTTAAAACTCTGATTTTTTTGGCTTTGCTGAATTTGGCAGATTTTAGATCAATCGCCCGTGAGCAAGCTTAAAAACTTTATGTTGCCCCCCAGTGCGCGAGGGATCTTTTACAATCTTAGTAAAATCATTACCTTTAACAATATCTTCATGAATCTCATTGGCAACTACACTCTTTTTATCAGAGGGCTTTAAATTTTTTTACTAAGAATCCACTCGTTGCTTTTAGATGAATTGGCCTTGGCCGATGACTGATTCGGTAAGCTCTCGCTATCAAAACCAATTGGAGCCAATCGGTCATCCTTATATGTTTTCTCAAAAGTCAATCATCCCCTGTCAATGAAAGATTAGACTTTTTGACAGAACATATTACAATTTTTAGTACTATGCTCAAAAGAATTATGCCACTTGCAATATGCTCGCTTCTCTATATCTTACGGTGATGAAATGACTTTGTGATCTATGAGCCTAATAAAAGTATTCTCAAACAAGTTATCAAATAGATCATCACACAAAGTCAAATCAAAAGTGTACTTCATCTTCTTCAGCCGATTTTTTGAGGAGACGGCTTCAAGACTAAGCAAACGGATGGTTCAGACTTCTCATCTATCCATTCGGTTATGTATTTACTTGTGTCTCTTTTACCAGATGCTTTAGAATCTTTTACCACACTAGCATCAATTTTTGCAACATCGGTTAATTTTGATTTTGTCCTTTTAAAATTTGAATGGTCATAAGTAAACCATCTAGATAAAAGTTTTGGCAAGGATGAGGTTAAAACTTTGAATGCTAAAATACTGCTATTATCGGCCTTTCTAATTTTTAGAATACATTGGCCGATACTATGTGAAGACTCTCCATTGCTAACAAGTAATTTACCCCCTCAATCGATCTCTTAGAATTATTTACCGTGACAGTGATAACGGATGCATCAATTGAAAACTCATGATCTGATTGGGAATTAGATAAAGTATTCATAAAATGTACCTTATCAAATATGTTGGAGGGGCTTGGAACTTTAATATGAATTGATGAAAACTGAAAGCTCCGACTTGTGAAACTAGATGTTCCAGTTTTTCCAGCGTTGCTGGAAATCACCAAACTGTGATACGGCAAAGCCTTCGTCTTCCTTTTGTTTTTGTCTCCATGCTCCTGTTGATGCTCTTTATTAACTGAACTTTGTTCGGTCAGGGAATAATCACTCAACAAACATATGACCTCTTTAGAAAAATTAAACATAGCCACTTTTTACATTTGAAATCCTCATGTGTAGCTATGTTTATTTCCTCGATCTCGCTTGCAGCTGATAATTCAATAACCATCGGTTTTTTACAAGAACGGCTTTTGCGTTTTGTGAGAAATTTTGCAAAATCTGCATCTAATTTCTCCTTGGTATTCAAATAATCATCCGGAGGTAAAACAACAGATATTGCTGGATTTTCATTTATTCGGCTATGAATATTATTTGAATCCACAGCCAAATTAGTGGACGAAGTATATGCCAGTGTAGCATGTGGAGGTATGTGAAGGTTTGCTAAATTTCATTAATTCAGCTACAAGTTTCAACAACGTAAGGAGACGAATTATGATTATAAAAATTTGAGTATAGTGCTGAACTTGCATGTGTAATCTTCACTCTAGCAATATGTGAAATATCATATGGCACTTGAGAGAAATTAGATGCATAATGTGAACTAGCATGGCTATATGTGTCCTGTATCGGCACATTATACGAAGTTATCATAGATGGTGCACTTGGTGCCGATGCATTGAAAGAAGAAACACCATATTAGGCGTTCATGAAACTATTAGTATGTGGTGTTTTATAAAACTTGGCCAAACTCATCATATTGGCCTGATCTTGATAATTACTCATCGGCATATGAGCTTGCCCCATTGCCGATGCATGAGGCTAAGTGTATTAGATATTGCTAATAGAATTTAAATTTGAAGTAAATGCATCATAAATAATAGTTGCATCATGAACAATGGGTCTTTGCATGTATTTGGAATAATGATTCGAATAGTTAAGACCACTATAAGTATAATGACTAGTCGATGCAATATGCTCATTACGATATCTAGCAACATCAATACTAGAATTTGCAGTGCTTGCAAAATGATTATTAAGTGGTGGTACTGCATATTGTACCTTGTGATCATCGTAGCGGTATGGATAGCCCGCCATGTGCTCTATTTTTTATCAAACCGCAACAACAAGGTGTCCTTGATTTCTCCTTCTTCTTTACTCTTGGCCCTTACGAGTAAAATCTGCTCAACAAAAGACAAGAATAACCGCAAATAAATGCGCTCGGCCCAAGGAGGCTAGATGCAATGGTGATGACGAACCACAAAGATGGATTAATTAAAGAAAATGCTAGGTTAGAAAAATTCGGTTGTTATAATGAAAACCGAATAATCGTCTCCAGTGGAGTAAAGTGTGTTGATGCCGAAAAGCTTCAGGTCAACGCACCGAGAGCACTAGGTCGTGCTGGTCACAATTGACCAGATCAGTGAGGTCGCCTTCGATCGGTTCGGGAAGAGGTAAATATCAAGATTTCACCGTGATAGGCAGTTAGATTTATGGGCAAACCTGTAAAGTAGTAGATAACGCGTTTTTATAGTGAAAAACGAAAAGTTTTTTAGCAAACTAGCAAAAGCCGTCGAATCTCCCGCCCAGAAGGGACCTCGTCTGGGCGTGAGCGTTGCCAGACGTGCCCTAGGCCGGCCGACATGTTCTAGGACGTCATCTATAGCCGTGGAGACCGATGAATGAATAGCATAGAGATTTGGAAAAGGATTAGAGTTTGGACCGGTGGAGACGATTGAGATCCCTACTCAATCGGCCTTAGGCCTCTTTTTATAGAGGTGAGGTGGTCTTCTCTAGTGGAGCCGCGGATTCTATTAATTAGGAAAGTAATAGATTGTATCTGTTACCAAAACTATCTAAACCGACTCCACCAGACTGTCTGGCACTGTGTTAGATACTTCGGTCACTGGATATTCTGGTGCTGTGCCGGATTGTCCGATGTGTAAACTTTCGAGACCCGAGAGAGCCTGTCGAATAGTCCGGCATTATGCCAGATGGTTCGGTGTGTAGAACGCCCGAATCCAAAAGGGCTTGTCGGATAATCTGGTACCACGTTGGACACTCCGATGGGCAAAATGGCTAAACTCAAGAGGACTTGTCGGACACTTGGGTCACCGGACACTCCGATAACATGATGGATAGTCCGATGAATAAAACCCCGATTCTAGAGAGAGCTTGCCGGATACATCGGTACTGTGCCGAACACTCCGGTATATTAAGGGTTCGTTTGGTTGGAAGAATGGATTCCGATTCTCGAGGGAATCACTTGAATCCGCGTCAAAGAGCGAAATGAGGAAACGTTTCTCATTTTTGACTAGCCGCAACGAAATGGCCATTTTGATGTTTCACGAGCGAATCGCTACAGACGTTACAGCGACAGGTTTACCACATTTGTTCAAAAATTTCTCTCAAATCTTTGACACTGTTTGGAATTTTTTTAAAACGGTTAATCTTTAGGACTTCAAGGAAGTTCTCTCAAGTTTCTAAAATTTTCCAAAGTTGTTCGGTTAAGTTCATCTTGTTGAGCTCTTCATGAGGGTACCCTCCGAATTATTTCTAAAGTTGTTTCGTTAGTTTTCAAAGTTTTTTAAAGTTGTTCTAATATTTTTAATATTAACAAAAAAAGGTATATTCGTCATTCCAATCATCCTCTTTGCTTTACTGAATTTGAATCACTAAAATTTACTAAACGGTTTTTAAAGTGATTTTGTTTTTGACTAGAAACGTTTTTAAACTCAAACTAAAACATTTCTGATTTTTTAAGAATCGAAACCGTAACAAACGCACTCTAAAATACTGACTTAAAAAAAGGTCGGTCAGAAACTCTGACACCGTGCCAGACAGTTCAGTACTTGTAAATTTTTAGTGTCAACAGTAGGAATCCAGAGGAGGCCGTAATAGTAGAGGAAAATTTTGCCATCTGGTAGCACATGGATGTTTGTAACCAAAACAAGATACGGATGGAATTTCACTACCCAAATGGAAGGAGTTTTCTTGTAAGCACGTTCAGATAGAAGCCCAATCAAGTAACGAGTGCCCAATAAGGTGGCATTTGGGCAATTTGGAAATGAAAGATGGTTTAAGGAATAATAGTTGAGATTTTACGTGATGGATGGATGAATGATTTAAATTTGCTTTTCTTCTTTCTTAATGCCAATCAAGTAACCGTGCTCTGAAGTCTGAAATGGAAGGCACGCGGAGCTACTGGACTCGAAGTAGAAGGCACATGCGATCGCGGAGCAATAAAAACATTTGAGATGAGGTTTGGCCACCGGCATCAGTGTTTACTACAGTAGTGACGATTGCCATCTCTCGTCTGGGATTAGGGACTCTTGGTTCCCTGGATGCTGTTAACATGCATTATTAATCTGCATATTACTTAATCTTGCATTTACGGGATCCTCTGCGATACTGCTCGCTTAGTCTCGATCGGGTGGTCCAGACTAAATTCATTCCATGCCCGTATGGCGACATTCAATCGGGCTCATGAATGGAATGGGTCAGGGTGGTAGACTAGATCCTGCTTCCTCGTTAGCCATCGGTCCCAGTCCCATGCGGTGTGAGAGAGATCACTGCAACAGCCGGCGGTGACGGAAGGGCCAAACCTTCGTCAGCGCAACCAACACATTCTCACTCTGCGAACACTAACAAAGTGACAATCACACACAGTATTAAAAATGCGTTTTTTTAATTACCAGAGTCTTTTAGAGTTCAATGTGCAATGGGACGGCGCGATAAACCTGCAATTTATTCGGCAAACATGAGGGGACGAAAATTGAAGACCGTTGCATCTAATTCCGTCAACTTGTACTGCCATTTGTACAAGTCTCTGTGTCCCGTTCCTTAAGAGGCGGCCGTACCGTTCCTCAACAACAAACTGGACCGAATTATATGCACAATGGCCCGGTCAGCCCCAGGACCCGGCGCCCTCACTAGTGGATGGAGTGCACCGCTCACGCTCAGGATGGCAATGCTGATCAAGATCAAGATTTTTGGGCAATAATTCTAATTTCCATCCGCATTTATCGATATGACGGTTTCACGGTGCAGTGCGTAGACCATGGCACCACATGTGAATCCTGCGACCAAATTTTTGGATGGTTAAATCAGAACGCCTAGATTGATGTGATCTAGCGTACAACCAGGCAGCAACTGAAGCATGGGTTCTTCAAGGTCAAAGACTCAATAGGATTACTCCAATGGATAACACGAGGTAGCCATATATACCACTTCTAAGCGCGGGGTTCGCCTGACGAGCATCACTCTCGCTGCTATGTGGGGCGCACTCCCTCGCGACCTATGCGGCAGCGACCTCCTGCCCTCTGACGCTCGTCAGACCATCCACTTCCCACTTCTCAACATAGTGGACGGAACACTCAGCTCAGACTCAGGATGTGGCGATTACGATGCACTGCTGACCTACAAGATCAAGACGAGGAGAGGAGACACATGATTGTTCGGCAATAACTCTAATTCTGCAATTATCGGTGTGTCCATTTCATGCTGCACTGCAATAGACAGTGACAGCAGACGCATGTACTGCACCGGAATGTTTGGATTGTTAACTCACAACACCTGAATTGATACTGGACGGCCATGTACATGATGAGCAAGCAACTGAAGCTCGATTTTCTTCAGATCAAAGATTACATACAGAATTTCTTCGTGGCCTTATTGTGTTGCAGTAAGTTAACACACTCGTCTTCTAACAGGCAGACATCCTACGTTATGGAACAGGACGACGCACGCCGGCCTGTCCAAGATTTTCTTCTTCACATTGTTCACAAGCATCACGATACAGAGATGAAGCAGAGCAGGAGGCGAATTTGAGGCAGGGGAAGTGGTCATGGCACATACATACAGTTCGATCTTGATCCTAACAAGGACTCTGAATTTGTTCGCGAATGGAGGTGTCATGTCCGCGGGAACACGCCGAGCATCTTCCCTCTGCCCAAGCACTCGGCTAGCTTCTTGGCGCCGTCCACCTCGGCGGCCACGAGGCTCTGCACGAACCCGCAGGCGCCGGCGGCCACCATCTGCTTCCGGCACCGCCGGGACTGCGACACCGCGAGCAGCACCAACACCGGGAACCGCCTGTCGACGCCGTGGGCGGCCGGGTCGAGCAACTGGACCACGTTCACGACGCCCCGCTCGTCCTTCCTGAACAGCTTGCGGTAGCCGCTTGACGCGGGGACGAGAGCGGCCAGCGCGCGCGCCGCGGCTTCGCGCTCGGCGACGGACTTGGCCTCCAGCATCCGGATCAGCCGCGGGACCGACTCGCCGACCTCCCGCACCTTGCCGCTGCCGCTGCTCACGACGTTGCAGAACTCCGCCAGTGCCAGGGCGGCCTCCGCGCGGGTCGCGGACTCGTCGCTGCCGAGGATGGCGGTGACGATGGCGAGGAAGCTGGCGGACACGGCGGTCTCCGCGATGTAGCGGAACGAGGCCATGTTGCGGAGGAGCCCGAGCGCCGGCGCGAGGCCCGGCTCGTCGCCGCGGCTAGCGTCAAGGACGTCCCTGACGCACGCGAGCGCGCCCTCCTGGAAAGCGTCCACCTTTAGCCGCTGCCCGTCGTCGCCGTCGCTGGCGGTGAGGTTCCGGAGGCAGCCGAGCGCCAGCTCCTGCGCGCGCGGGGTGCCGAGCGCGACGAGCTGCAGGAGCAAGCGGACCGCGTCCTCGTCGCGGAAGTACGGGAGGAGGTCCGGGA
>BCLG01000290.1:145856-179214 GCA_001602295.1 Zoysia matrella
TACCTCCTCGAGCAGGCGCAGGCAGGCCGCGAGGCTCGGGTCGGCGGCGCACTGGGCGGACTCGGGCGGCGACTCTGACATGGCGCGGCGGGAAGGTGGGGAGGGAAGCGGGGAGCGTTGGCGCGTGGACTGCGAAGCCAGCGCGCCAAACACTGTCCCGGCAGGTGATGACGACTTTGGCGATTGATTATGCCTCTCTGTTAGTGTCAGTGATCCATATACGGGCCTGGTTGCTCTGGAAACACGGACAGGGTTTCCCGCGGGGAGAGGGGAGGGAGAAGATAAAGGGTGCTCCATAAAAAAAACTCAACGATGACACCGCTGTAAACATTACAAGCTGAAAACAATGGATTGGTCGAACAAAGTGATCTTGGTTTATGGAAGACGAGAATATGGGCGTGATGTTTGTTTACCAAAGATGAATATGCATACATGACTTCTATTAAAACAAATAACCAATTTGATGATAAAACTAGAAGTACTCCCTCCATTCTAAAGGAAAAAGTTTATTTTACTACTTTAAACAATTCACTTTATCCGTTTAACCTTTTAAACAAAATCTTAGACTCACTTTACTTCTTCAAACTATTCAAATTGGTGCAATCTACTTTTTATGCAATTTATCTTTTTTCTCTCTTTGTAGAGTTTGAATTTGAAGCTCAAATTTTATACAAAGTAAATTAAAATAGCCTCAACATTAAAAAAATATGTTATAATTTTTTACGATACTATTATATGCATTTTTATATGCAGATTGTTAAGATACTATTAGATGCTACTATTAAACTATGAATATTATTTTTAAAAATATAATCTAAATTTTTTTAACATAGGTATTGACATCTTCTGCCACGATGCAAAATTTGAGCTTCAAATTCAAATGTATAAAAAGAAACAAAAAAGATAAATTATATAAAAGAGTAAATGACACTAATATGAATAGTTTGTTTGGAGAGTAAAGTGAGCCAAAACTTTGACATATTATTTAAAAAAATTGATAAATTTCATATATTTTATTATAATTTACTCTATCATAAAAACTGTTTAAAACAAAGCTTATAAATTTTATATATTTGAACTAATTTTTTTAATAAGATGAATGATTATATGATGTTAAAAGTCAACGACAATATTAATTTAGAAACGGAGAGTGTACGTCACATTTTTTTCGCTTACATCGAAACCATTATCCCGTTCTTTGGCATCTATTGGCAAACACTGGAATTCCCCCAAATGCTGGGGAGGCTCGATGAGAGCTAAACAAGAAAAAACAAAGGTATGCTGAAGGTGCATGGATGTTGCACTGACATTGACAAACTTTGGAGCAAACCAATCAGATACTACTAGCCTACTAGGGGCTAGCAGCGGAAGCAGATCCATCACTTTCCCACCCTGGAAGGTGCAACGGAAAGCTGGAATCGCATCACGCAGTGCTTCTTCGCATGCAGTGGAGGACAAGCTAGGACCGCAGCAGGAGGGAGGACCTGACGATGAGAATTATTCAGCGGCACAGATCCTTCGCGCTACCTTGACGACACACCTATTGCAATACAGTCTGCACCTCCCGATTACACCTTTAATTAAATTATTAAACAATAACAAAAACATATGTACGGCCATCAAAGCAAAAATAGGATCAGCACATGTCAGATACAAAGATCAGCAGCCTCTGAAATATGTATGAGAGGATTAAGTTCTTCAACGGAATGGGCTACCAAAAACTTTCATCAGCAAATTTACTGAAACAGAGCAAAACAGTTCATCAGTTAATATCTAAACAGACACCTGCTTCACCTCGTACAGCATTCACTGAATATGAAAAATACTACTCCCTGAAAGCAAGAGGCCTTAATGGATGTCAGTGTGGTCTACCATCAGAAATCTCCAGATGTTCCAGCGAAAATTATATTGCATCTACCTAGTATTACACGAGGTGATTGTATTAACAACAGACCCATTGAAAGCTATACACAGTTGGGAGGATAGTTGTACAATCAACAAACGATAGTCAGCTGATAAGACTGGTTCTGGATTCTCAGGTATCGATAAAATCCCAAATCAAGACAGCAAGGATGTGAAACTGCTTGAGATCCACTTCTTTCCACCAGGGTTCGAACAACTTCAAGTTACTCATGGGGTAAGCCAGAACTTGTGCTTACTCCAGCTTGTCGTGACCAGCCTCAGCAACCTTAGGGGGTTCTGCGGGGAAGTATTTGATGCCCACAAGATCACCAACTCTGCTGATAACCTGAAAGCAGATTGCCAAGACAAGAACAATGTCATCAGGCTCCAGTTATATGTGTTTCAGCAAAGAGAAGTGTTTATACATGTGTGAAGAAATAACTCACATCTAGAGCTTTATGCAGGTCCTCCCTGGTGTGTGAAGCAGAAATGCAGATACGCGCTCTCGCAAGGAGGAGAGGTGTAGCAGGAAATGCCACAGTAACAACAGCAACCTAGATCAAAGTATTTTAACAGTCACATGGCAACAGGAAGTGTGGAAACTTCTGCACAAGTAATGACAGAGTCGATGGAAATACTACATTTTTTTTTCAAGATTCATAGGCTGTAACATGAGAGTAAACATCTAGATAGTTCAAAAAGAAGGGGAAAAAATACCACTAACCTTTTGCCTAAGGCACTCCCTTGAAAATGCAGGGATCTTAGCCGGATTGTAGAGCATTATGGGCATCACAGGGGAATCATTATCACCAAGAACCTCAAAGCCCATCTTCTTGAGCTCTGACCGGAAGAAATTACTGTTCTCGCGAATGCGTGCAAGCTTCTGAGCACCTGCAAGGCAAGACATAGCAAGAAAAAATAGCAAAGTCAATAAGAACTAATATTCAGGGAGGTGAATTTTGTCTCGGATTTAAAAGAACTAATGAATTAGGCAAAAATTTAATCTTTCTGTACCTCTGTTGGAGCCATCCTCCCCAAGGATCACTTTAATGGCAGAGATAACTTGTTGTACCGCTGGTGGTGACATGGAAGTAGCATACAGATGGGCTGGGCAACTATGCTTCAGGTGTTGAATTATCTCCTGAAGTTCAGACGGATTAGAAATCTTCAAGGCCGTCCGCACTTAACAACTAACATGTCATCACTTTTCTTTTACATACCTTTGATGCGGCAATATATCCACCACATGAACCAAATGACTTTGTGAAAGTACCCATCATTATATCTATGTCAGCTGGGTCAACCCCTAGGAGTTCACAAACACCTCGACCAGACTGCCCAACAGCACCGATGCTATGGGCCTCATCCAGATATGTGTAAGCCTATTTGATAGAAAGATTAAATACATATGATCAATCATCTTTGCTTCACTCAGTTCAGTTTCCTAACGGATTGAGCATAGGAAATTATTGAAATAAATACGGTGATCAATATGTGCCCAACTCAGTACCTTGTATTTCTTGCAGACAGCTATGACCTCAGGTAGTTTGCATAGCTCCCCTTCCATGCTGTAGATACCCTCGACAATGACAATGATCTTCTTCCATGGTCTGTGTGTCCTTGGCTGACCACCAGCTATCTGCTCTCTCAGCACATCTTCCAAATGAGCAGGGGCTGCATGTGGTACACTGGCAGTAATTAGTCATCATGGACTACAAACACTGTATATGTTATGGATCTTTGAGAAGAATAATAGCTCACAGTTATGCTGGAAAACCTGCACAGTGGCACCAGATCCTCTTGCGCCATTGACAATTGAGTTATGGTTCAGTGAGTCACTAATTATCAAGCCTCCCTGTAATAAAAATAATGTTACATAAGTAATAAAATATAATATTCAAAGTCTTTAGTTATTCAATGCAATAAGCATTTGAACTGACCTTTCCGATCAGACAAGGAATGATAGCAGAGTTTGTAACATAACCCATGCCAAATAGGATCGCAGATGGCTTTCCAACAAAGCGCGCAACCAATTCTTCCAGCTCTGTGTGAAGTTTTGTTGTGCCTAGCCAGAGAACAGAGGTGGGTTCAATTTTTTCCTTAAAATTTAATTTCAAATAAATAGTATAAATCATGATCATTCAGGTATACCTCCATCAACACGAACACTGCAGGTGCTTGGTGAGTATTTCTTGAGAGACTCAATAACACGTGGAGTGCAGTACTCATCAGCTGCAGCAAACCCAAGGTAATTGTAGGAACCTAGATTGAGGCATCTGGTGGTATTTGAGGTCCGTCTGCAAAAATAGTGAGAGCATAAGGGGAACCTGAAATCATACCGCTAAGTTATTTTGGTCCTTATCAGATTCACATAATTCAGAATGGATCATTTGACAACAACAACAACAACAACAACAAAGCCTTTAGTCCGAAGCAAGTTGGGATAGGCTAGAGATGAAACCCCGAGAGACGACTAAAAAGAAGCAACAACCGGCAATTAAGGTTCAGGCACGTGAATTGCTAGCCTCCACGAACTCCTATCCAAAGCTAACTCCTTGGCGATATCCCAATCCTTCAGATCTCTCTTCACAGACTCTTCCCAAGTCAAGTCAAGTTTGGTCTATCTCTGCCTCTCTTCACACCGTTTGGCCGACTTACTATCCTGCTACGAACCGGTGCCTCCTATGGTCTTCGTTGAATAATGGATCATTTGACAACTTTCAGAAAAAATGTATGAAAGGGTAAAATTGGTCACACTGAATTATTTGGCATGATGCAGCACAAGTGAGCATTTTTTCCAAAAATAAATGATATTGTTAGCCTGAAAGCTTACTGTAAGGTCTTGTTATTGTCATTTGAGTAGCGCTCAACAACATCAAACCATGAATCTGGTGCGCTAGCTATCGGTCTACCAAAGCAGTCCTGTAACATGACAAAAGCTGGTTAATATCCAATGCAACCACAACAAAAGCAGCAGCAACAACAACGACAAAGCCTTTAAAATAAGCATGGGACGTTGTGACTAGGTTACGCTCAATTCATACACAAAGCAACATACAAGAACAGGCTATGGTCTTTCATTTTTTTTTTCCAAACTTCTTTCAGAGAGCAAAAAGAAAAAAAAAAATTGCTGAACAGAAAACATTTTAGGCTACATGTACTTTCAGAAATAATCATTTCAGTCCAAAACTATTATGTAGTAATAATCTATTTTTTTTACAATGTGCAACTACAAAACAAAGCATTACCAATTGATATTCTGAAGTCTGGACAGAACCAGAGGTTTGCATTCAAATTTGCTCACTATAAGCAACAAAATATGTTCTTCGAACATAAGATTGTACAAGTGCAGGAATTGTGATCTGTATAAGTGCCCAAATTCTGATAGAGTGAATAATGATGCAATGCACTGCAAAAAGTACTTGCAGCAAGGTAAAAGTATCAAATTGTTACATGGTATAATGTGACAAAATATTATCAGATAGCCAGACACAAGAAAATTCACTTTGTGACCTCAAGCACTTCGAAATCAAACACAAACACGCCGACGAACCAAGATCTGCGTATGTAACCACGAAGACATTCAAATCCTCACCTGGATCCGCAGGTAAAGACGGCGCACGTAGAAATCCTCCAAGCCGAGGCAGATCGGCGCGTACCCCTGCATCAAACCAACCCCTCAATCAGCCAAACCACCCGAAATCACGACGAAACCTCCCGGATCCGGCCGGGGAGACGCGGAATTCGACCCGCGGCGGGCGCATACCTTGACGTTCTTGGCCTTGAACCAGTCGACGAACTTGCGAAAGAAGTCCCTGAGCTGGCCGAACGCGAACAGCAGCCCGTAGCTGAACAGCGTCGTCAGCGCCGTCGTGTACGGCAGCCTCACCATCTTGCCCGGCTCCCTCCTAATTAACTCGGACGGCAGTCCACACGATTCTCCCGTGTTTTACCGTGGCGAGAAATTCTCGGAATCCTCGGCCGCCGAGGTCGTTATTGGATCCAATTCTGAGGTTCTCGGATTCCAAGGACCAAGATGGATTCTTGGATATCCTGCAGGCCGGTTGCGGATGCGCTGGGGCTGGAGGAAATGGTGGCACGAGTGGATGGGTGGGGCGGGGAGACGGGGAGAGGAGGGATTTAAGGGTGGCGAGGACGTGGAGATGGTCGTCAATGGCGACGGCGCGACCGAGGGAGGGAGGGAGGAGGAAGGGTTTGAACGTTGAACAGCGGCCAGCGCGACGGCGAGCGAGGGGAAGGAAGGAGACAAACAGCCAGCCAATGGCCAATCTGTAAAAGTTTATTTTTTTCGTTATTATCTACTTAATTTTATAAATTTTGAAATAGTTTTTGCTCCGTAAGAATAATGCCTTCATCACTGTTTAGTATAGCTTATTTTTAACTAAATCACAAAAATAAACAAAATCTGTATCGAACAGTAAATTTATTTTACAGTTTATTAGTTCAGTAATTTTTTATAATAAATTAAATAACAGTTTATTGTTCAACTGTTTTTTACGAGTTATAACAATAAGCTGTTTATTTAACAAGTTTTAGTTTGTCAAACAAAGCCTTAGTTTACCAGAGCTTCAGGTTGCTTCCGCGTAATTTAATCGGAGAAGACGTATATTTAGAAAACTATAGAAGACAATATTTCAACATAGTTTTCATCGCAGGAGAAAGAAGATTTTTTTAATCTGAATGGATTATCGAAAGAAGAGCTGTAGTATATTTTGAATTCATTTTGAACGTTTTGAAATATTTATTTTGTAACAGAGTCAGAGGTATAACATTCGATGCACAATCTGACATATAAAAATAATTTTTGCCGGCCAGCTGCTACCGAATTGATACTGTAATTTTTATTTCGAAAGTAGAGATGATTTTGAATTAGCAGACAACACGTAACTCAAGAACTATTTCCTGTTTCTATCCTTGTCAAATCTGGGGAAAAAGATAATTCTATTTGTAAGAAAGAGATCGTAGTGTCATTCTCAAGCTGAATATGCAGGCCACGTGGTGCTCTGTTTCAAAGATCACGTTTTAATGGTGAGTAGTACTACAGATTTATCAAACCGCATCAGGGTGGCCGTGAAGAAAAAAAGAAATGTGCTGCCTATACTTGTAAACGATACTGCAGTGCAAGCTATAGTGTTAAAAATCGACGTTTTTCACAATCCCAGAGTGAGCTAGGGTTCACTGGGCCACCCACCTACCCAGCATGGGTTAATTCTTTATAGCCACCGAAAAAAGTTTAGATTTTTTATTAACCACCACAAAATTTGAATTTTTTTATTAACTATTTATTTTAACATTTGTTCTTTAGTGACAATTTTGGTGACTTTTGTTTCTAAAATACCTTTACCTATTGCAAGTCAAACTCAAATTGTGCATTGTAATTTAATTAATAATTTGTTTCGATTTTTTTAGTAATTTTCTCTCATTTAGTGATTCTGTTTCAATTCTTTTTCGTAAATTTATTTTGATTCATTTAGTAATTTTTTTTCAGTTTTATTCAATAATTTTATTTCAATTTTTTAGTAATTTTTTTCTGTTCCCTCAGTAATTATATCTCATTCAGTAATTTTTTTTTCATTTGGTAATTTTCAAGATTTATTCTATTAAGGAAACTAAAACAAAATTACTAAGTGCGAGAAAATTACTGAAGAAATTAAAACAAAATTACTCGAAAAATTGATACAAAATTACTGAATGAGAAAAAATTACTTAAATAATCGAAACAAAATTATTAAAAAAATTACGATGCTCACAATTTAATTTTGGCTTGTCACAGGTAAGAGCATTTTGAGAATAAAAATGACTATAGTAGTCACTGAGAAATAAAAATTAAAATAAATGACTAATAAGAAAACTCAAATTTTATGATGACTAACAAAGAACTTAAACTTTTTTCAATCACCTATAAGGAATTAACCCACCTAGCTTCGCCAATGGTACTGTTTTGTTCATTGTTAGGGTAGCTTGGGCAGTTCAATTTTGATCTCCTTTTAAAATTATCAGTCAAAAACGGCAAACAGACTATTCTTTTTGGGTGTCCATTCGAAACCGTTCAGATACAATGTGCTCCGCTTCATCATTGACTTCGAATCCGTTACACACAATTGACCGGGGCCCAACTGGACCTCTCAGGAAGATTAATGAGCGGCCATTGTTTGAAAGAGTCCGATCTGAGCGGCCGGTGGCTGAAAATATGTCAGAAGCGTTCAGGCAAACAAAATGGACCTCTTCATGCCGTGAGTCGCAAGACATTGAGTCAACAGAATTTGTACTCCTATGTTTTTCTCGTCTTTGTTGGCCGTATTCCAAAGTAGAGACTTGCATGGAAATGCAACCGAATCCTAAAAATGCTTGCATGTGTGGACAGAGGGAGTAGTTCTTTTTGTCATGGCATTCTAAACTTTTATAAATATTAATATCTAACCATTTATCTTATTAAAAAATTAAAAAATATTAGGTACTTTTTATTGTCGTATATTTAATTTTTAAAAATAATTTAAGTATGACATTTGTTTTATTTTTTCATAAATTTTTTAAATAACATGAATAGTCTAACATTAATTTTTAAAAGTAAAAAAAATATCATATATTTTGAGATGGAAGGAGTATGATGCTGTGACCAAAAGATTCATTCCCCAGTGCAACTCACACAATAAAACTCACATATGGAGGAGTATAATTGTACACCTATTTGTTTTCTATATAAAACTTGTGGTGTGCTACCGTTGGAGATTACGTTTGACGTTTACATCCTGAGTGATTGCAAATTAACATCCAAAGAAGTCCAAAAATGTTTACTATGTAGTACAAAAAAATATTTAGGGTTGTTTTTTATACATAACATTTCAACAGATGGAAATTACAAATCATACATATGTATATTGAAATTCGCATATTAGGCACTGTAGCTCTCAGCTCAATTACTACTTCCTCGGTCCCCGAAAGCTTGCCGTTTGAGGTTAGAGCCGACCAAATAAGCTTCAAGAGAAATGTCCTGCTTGCCCCTAGTAATGACAGTTCCAAGTTGTACTCCACCGGCAAAATAAAGATGCACCGGCGCCACACGATTTAAATTTTAGCAGTTGCTCAGCATAAATCTCTAGCCCTGCGGCTCTAATCCAAGCTAGAACGACATCTTTTTTTAGACAAAGTTGAAGCGCTAGAACGACTAGCTTCGGGACGGAGGAAGTAGTTTTTTTTTTAATCATGTACGTACTCCAAAGTTGACCTCGGCGTCACGGGTTGGTCGCGGATGATGACGGCCCGCAGAACAGAACAGATGGTTCTTGTCAACGTGGTGCGCGAGGTCAAGGAAGTCGCGCTTGCACCTTGCAGTGACACGACAAAGTCAAGACCAGGCATCTGATGGCGAGCGGTCACTTGCAAGCTTGTGCTAGTTCACTTACCGGCAAGGCTACTGACCTCTAACCATCACTGGCTTGTCTTTATTTCTATCTCTATCTCTGCTTCAAAAGCACACATTTTTTTTTTATACACAGTAAAATACCGTTCAACAGAAATATATTAGATTAAATGCACATAAAAAATATATTTAAAATTATTTTTTTTTTACAAATCTGACGAATAAAATCTCTTCACAGACTAGTAAAAACTTCTGTTACAAAGAACAGTTGTGATAAGAACCGCTTAATTTTTTGTACACACTCAGATCTTAAGACTACACGGACTATTATTATTAGTTAACAAAACACAACTGTCCGAAATAACTATATAAAATTCAAAAAAGTTGTTGAAAAATAAAATAAATTTATTTTAATATTAATACTAGTTTAATTAAATGTGCCTTCTTTTCCCCGCTCACCATGGCGTCCTTCTACACGCGCGTAGTATCTCTGTTTCAGCAAATGCATGGATTGTTTGGAACATCAATTTATCCAGATTCAGCATCGACCAGCCCAATTAAATTGAAGTGCCGGGGCCTAAATTTGAATAAAATTTTGGCTTGAATTGGAAAATGGCAAAAATAGATTGTTAATGGGCCCATGGGCCCATGGGTCATGGACCTTTATGACCTCTATACAGACCACGTTCCTCCTTTATTTTTGGTGGTTTTCGCTGACATGACGGTTGATGTGGCGGTTTTCGCTGATGTGTGCAAGCCACATGGTGGATTTCGCTGACGTAGCCGCTGATGTTGCAGTCCACGTGGTAGTTGAGCAGCCGATGTGTTCTCGTTTTGTTTATAATTCGAAAATAATATATTAACGGGCTCAGAAACTTATGTAACTTTATATAGGCTTAAATCATTCTACAACGAATATTTTTTATTTTAGGACCAATTTCAAAATCGGAACACAGTTTATTTGAAAAATTCAAAAATAAAAATAATTATTTAGAAGCAAAAATTATCTAGACCTTTTAACCTTTTGATAAAATTTCACAAAATTTCTCTAAATTCATGTCTTTCTAAGTATATTTTATTTGATATACATTTTCTTTGGAATCTTTTAGTGCTCACTTTTTGAACTGGAATTCAAATTTCAAATTTGAGCTAAATTATTTGTTTCTTTTGAGCTCAAATTTCAATTTCTTTAATTTGAGCTCAAGTTTCGTATTTGTTTGATTCATGTATTTCTAAATATTTTCAAAAAAGAATGTGAGTTTATGAAAATTTATAAAATTTTATCAAAAAAGTAGAAGGTATAGATATTTTTTACTTTGAAATGTTTTATATTTTTTTA
This sequence comes from Zoysia matrella, assembly GCA_001602295.1. Classification (NCBI taxonomy): domain Eukaryota; kingdom Viridiplantae; phylum Streptophyta; class Magnoliopsida; order Poales; family Poaceae; genus Zoysia; species Zoysia matrella. Next base: position 156,479 of record BCLG01000290.1, read on the forward strand.
ACTATGCAAATTCTAAATTAGGCCTAAAACAAAAGTTTTTCCTTGTGAAATGATTTATAACTATTGCAAATCAGCTTGAGCAGCATTAGTATATAGAGATGGGGTGAGGGACTCACAATGCATTTGATTTTTTTTACTCTACTGAAATATAGTAGGGGCCACACAAGCATCATTATCTATAGCCCTTATTTTATCATGTAGCGCAACATCCTCTTCAGACTTCTCACTCTCCAGCAAGATATTAGATATAGGACAAAAAATAAAAGAGTGCCCTCTTTCTAGTTGTGCTATTGTAGTAAGAGAGAAAGTATCACACAACTCTTCTTTATCACATTCTCCTTGTGATAAAGGCACAATAGTAATACATTTCACAAATTGTAATGGTGATTGTTCATGCTTGTATCTTTAGACGATAAAAGTTGATTTTCAGCATTATAAGCAAGCAAATACAAGTGCGAGATTGAGTAGTAAGTTTTAGAGATGAGTAAAATTTAAATTTCAAAATTGAGACTTTTATAAACCTACTCTTTGTATCTTCTCGATATTCATCTAAGCCACCAAATATGACACAAATCTTAAAGTCATTAAATTATTATTTAACAGTCATACGATCTTGCTTCAAGTTATCTAATTTGGCAAGCAAATAATCATCATAATATGCAGAAATAAAGACATCTCTAAAATGACATTTGAAGTCTTTCCAAGATTCTGTAACTTTATTATGCCTCCAAATATATTTCCATTCAAGCAAAGCACTTTCAATCAAAACACATGAGGCAATGTATATTTTTTTCAGACAAGTCATGTTCATCAAATTTTTTATCTACATTTAGCTCTCAATCAATGTATGCATGATGATCAAATTTCTTAGCAAAATAAGATATAGACGAACTGATAACATGCAAAATATTATCATTTACCTTATGTTGAAGCATCTGCACATCTTGGTGGGGGTGTAAACCACCAGCTCTTTTTTTCTTAATTATGCCTATCATGGTTAGTAAATGGTAAAATAAATTGAAAACGAGCTAGGTTATGTCCAACTTGGTTTTCCTCAAGCTTGCTAAACCAAATTTTTACATGTTCTTACCAAACCAGTAGAGGTGTTTTGCAACCAACGATGTCAACTAGCGAACATTGATGAAGTGATTGCCAAAGACACAAACTCTGTTTGCTCTAAAAATCTGTGGAGCCAGGACAGTTTTACTTTGTCGCAAGGGTTAGCACAATTAATTCAGCAAATGCAATGTTAAATAAATGCTCAAAATATCAATATGAGTTGCTGCAACAAGGTTGAAGTGTAGCAAATGGCGCGCTAAAAAAACTGACTTGATGCAAGCAACGAAAAGATTCTCACACCAAATACTAGGAGAGACGCTAGTTGACTACGCAAGGTAGGGTACAAGTTCCTACCCTAAGTAATATGCAACAACTAGTCTCAAACGATGAATGAATGTTCTTTTTTTTCAGATAGCAGATGTCAGAGCTCTTTTGTGATTGTGATGCGCTCGAGTGGATTTTTATGGCAAGGTTGGATTTGTTGGAAAGATAACTCCCTCAGCATTCCAGATTGCGCTCAAATGTTCCAAACAAAGAACGGATGAAGGAGATATAGCCCTTTTCTTACGCAATAAAAATCTGGTAACCGAATATATTATTTCCAACAAATTTAGAGCTAGATTGATTTTGTGGATTATGCCTTGATTTTTGGAGATTCTTTATTGATTTTCTTTAATTGTTTCCTGATTCTATGTAGATCACGGTTTTCTGATTTGTTTTCAATTTTTTTTTATAGATTGCTTCCATATTTTAGCCAAACGAAAAGATTGTGTTTCAAAAATGGAATGGTGAATGAGATGATTATGAAAAGTAAATACTGGTTGAAATAGCAACTCTAACTGACGCAATGCATCACAAACTCAACAAAGCAAAATACTAAAAGAAGATGCAAAGGCCAAAAGGTCTAGACAGCGGCAACGAATCAAGTATTTTTTTTTGACTTTTATGTGGATAGTAGGAATATGAATGAAACTACAAATGAGAGGGAATAAATCTCACCGAGCAACCTAAAATCTGATACCACTTGACAGAGTTGAGTGCTCGATCTTTTAGTGAGGTGATAACTATCGATGTAGTAAAGTCGACCCTCACGATCTGACAAACGAACATGTCGTGTGTGCCTTAGCAATCGCAGAACCAAATCCGAATAGTTATTGACCGTGCTAGACAGCAAGATCAATCTGAACACGAGGTTTAATTTCTGCAAGTAATCGAAGAACAAGAAAGAACAAAATGTGACTAACCAAAAATCTCTCAAATGTGAGGTTCTCAAAAGCTATCTAATAGGTAGTCATAGGCCACAACTGAAGATCAAAAAGTTCGCACAAAAGCTAAACTATAACAAAAGAAAACCAAGTGTTCTTAGTGATGACTGAACCTTTAAATAGGGTAGAGAACGACCAAGGGCTGCTGGGTCGTCCTCAACCTTAGGATGAGCCTCTAGTGAGCTCAACTTGATACACGGGCCAATGGCTCCAGTTGAGGTGATGCAACACTTTTTTATTAAAACGATGATTGGCGCTGACTCCAATATGTTATAAAGGTAGAGCTGGATCCATTTAAAAGTATACTTCATTAGCTTTCCAGAATGTACTTAAACACTCAAATTAGATTTCATATGAAGTCGTAGCTTTCGTTGCAAGTTTGTACTGTTCAGCAGTCAAATCCACTATGTGTGAATAATTTCATCGAAGTCCTCATTAAAAGGTATGATGTCCATATGAGAATGAAAGTTGTGCAGTCCCACGAACAGCCTTTTAAAACTAGTTGTACATAGATGAGCAGTCGTGCAGAAGTGCGCTCCCTAAAAACTTGATTGCAAGCTTATCCGTGCAGGTGTCGCAGCTGAATGAAGTTTCGGATGCCTGCTCTCGTAAGTTTTGTGCGCGCAGAGACTTGCGAAGGGAATGCAAATAGCTTCGCAAATACAAATAGTGCAACGAAAGTAGTGGAATGAGTTGTCTATATGTCTCAAAGTGAGAGTAGTCCTTTTTATAGGCGTATAGAAAGGAGGTGCAATGAACCAAAATTATCGTTGAGATTAAACACCATCAATTATCAGAATAATAGCTGTTAATCAATTTGTCAGTTATTAGTAACTGACATATTAAAACTAATTTAAATTACTGGTAACGTTTGAAATCTATTCGTTGTTTTAATTGAAATTGATTCAATTCTCACATGATAAAACATTAATTCAGCATAATAATACGAGTTTCTGTATACAAATCGCATTAAATATACACGTGAAATCACGCGTAACTCACAGACGGCGCCGCGCACAACATGGCTCGGCTCCACGGGCGTGTGCCAACTCCTTTCTTCCTCTTTCCTCTCAACTAATGAGTACTAGCTCACATATTTAACTTGGTTGAAATCCTCGACTATCTATATTATATAACTAAAGATTTTAATCACCTGAACCTTAAAATTAAATTGTGAAATCAATAAGCTTAGCCAATATTCCAACAAATTTCAACAGTTTATCAATCATGGTGCCAAGTGTAAAGCTATGTAAAGCTAAAAATGAAAACAGTTTCTCAATCATGGTGCCAAATGTACGGCTAAAAACGAAACAAAATTTTCTTGTTTCGACAACCTTTCATTTTCGTTTCGTATTTTTTAGACAAAAAAAAAAACAAAAGAAAACAAGATAAAATAAAACAAAAAAACAAAAAGGGAACAGAAGAAAACAAGATTAAATAAAACAAAAAGGAGATCGATAACAGTTTAGCACTTTTCCAACTGTATTTGCACTTTTCCAACTGTACTTGCGAAATCCCATTTTAAAGCAGAAAAATCCCAAATAAATCCCCTTTTTGTCAATTCGGGATATGACCCACGAACCCTTCCGCTAGCCCAGTTTGCCAAAGCACAAATATTAGTCAACTCAGCCCAGCTCAGTGGCCTTTCAATTGTGCCCAGGACCTTGTTATATGCATTTCCTAGGAGTGCAGCATCCCTCAACTGAGCGAGGTGGTACTAATCCATCTCATCTCACGCCTGCACGCTTGCACCTGCGCCAACTGAATTGGGACGGGCCTGTCCAAGTGGCATACTCGGCTGGACCAACAGAGAATAGCATCCATTCGTTTAATCTGTGCATTACGTTTTTTATTTTCTTTCCTATCTTGTCCACTAAAACTTTTTCAACTTTTTCAAAAAAGCTAAAAATTACTTGTAGTCGATGTTTTTGATTTAATTTCAGTTACCGACTGATTCCGATACATTTCGTCCGGATTGCTTTGTTTTCAAAACTCTATATTTATCTTTTCATTTTTATTTTCAGTTTTCCCATTTTTGTTTTCGTCCGATGATAAAATATGAAAACGAAAACAGTTAGAGCAATTTTCCAACCATTCCCATCCATTTTCAGCCCTAAGTGTAGTCGTGTAGGTCATGTAAACACTGAAAAGTGACAGACCACATTCTTCATTTATTCTTCGGCGCCCTGGACTAGCCAAAGTGGGCCAATGCGCAATCTCACTGCTCCTCTCCTCATGACGAGGCCCAATGTAGTGAAGCCCACCTACAACCTGGTGAGTGAGGCCGCCAAGAGAAGCTTTTGCTGATTTCATAAGTAAAAAACAAAAAGTGTGACCAAGCTTGAGCACGAACCGCCCAGATCTTTATTCCTTGCTCAAATCTCCTCATTGACATCTTCACATAATCAATGGCCAAGAGTCTCTGTTAAGGAGAAGGGCCCATGCATGTAAGAGAGATGTAGTCACCCTCTCCATACATAAATTATTGTGATTGATTAGTTTAAAGTTTAAACTAGCCGGCAATAATAATTTGAGAATGGAGAGGGTACTTTTTTACCGATCACTCGGCCTGTACAGTGATTATAAATAACACTAGATGAATAATTAAACTTTGGTCTCTATAGTGACTTAAAAAAGAGTACTCCCTGTGTTCAACAATATAAGCGTTTGAAGTAGTTTAAACTTGTGCAACTATATAAGCCTCTGAGAGGTGTGAATATAACGAGGAATACTTGGATGAGTAGGAAATGTTTTGTGTAATAAAAGTATAGATATGTTAGTCTTTTTATTTCATCCTTATCTTCAATTTGCATCCAAAAGCTTGAGAATCTTTATTCTTGGACGGAGGATGTAGTTTAATTTTATTGCCAGCCCTTGTCTCCTCTAATGATATAATTAGTCCGAAATTGAGCCACGAGACCGTATCTCAACTAATCTCCAATGATATAATTAGTCCAAAATTTGGGCCACGAGGCGGTATCTCGACTAATCTCTAATAATATAATTAGTCCGAAATCGGGCCACGAGATCGTATCTCAGGTTATTATTAAATCCAAAGAATCCGTGTGCACAATCTGCTTTTATGATTTTGCAGCTACGTACCCGGCTGACGCAGTGAGCGTCATATATACGCTCTTTAAAATTTTTCCATTTCGTGACATGTGTGTTTAATTAGTTTCCATGTGCAGCGTTTTCCCATTGGCTTTCAAGTTTTCTATTCCCATCCAGAGAGTAAACTGACAGTACATAAATAATTTTCTAGGACTTCGAATAACATGTTAATAGAGTACTCTTTCCGTTCTTAAAATAATGTCGTCGTTGATTTTAAATCTCAACTCTGACCATTTATTTTATTCAAAAAATTAGTTTAAATGTGTAAAATTTTGAACCGTATTTCCAATACATTTGATAATAAGTAAATTATAATAAAATATATAAAATTTATTATAATTTTTTGAATAAAACGAATGATGAAAATTGAAGTTTAAAGTCCACGACGACATCAATAGAGTAGGTGTGTAGGAGTACATCAAGTACAGCAGCGCAGACATTATTCAAATCAGATGAGTTATAGAGAAACTTCGCAGTGATTACATGCAATACAATTATGAACGCTGCTTCGAATATTCCCTAAATGAGTTATAGAGAAAATCTTCGAATATTCGCTGCTTAGGTATATCATTGGATCCAATAGCCTCTCAATTTTGAACGCTATAGGTTGCAAATTTGCTGCAATTAATAACATTCATGTGAATGCGTTGCTTAGGCGCCTGTGATTTAGGGACAAGCGATTAAATAAGGTCATCGATAAGGACACGCGAATAAGTTGTTAATTATACTAGCAAATAAATATCATATCAGTGTGTTCCTAAACTACTCTCATACGATTCCGTTGTGTTAAGCATGGCTGATTATCCAACTGAGTCATTGCACAACCAATAATTATTAAGGAAAAGTATGCTTTCATCGCATAAGCTTGACTGATAACACGTAACTAAACAGTCAAATAAACAATATCTTCATCGCATAAGCAAGCATGACTGAAGAACACCGACGCCAGGATCTTGCATATCATCGTTCTGGCTTAACGTACACAACTATATATATGGAGCCAAGTCGAAGAGAGACGGCCAAGTAGGCGCAGACACATATTTGCTGCAGCTGCACTAATAACCTCACCTAGAGTAGGAATATACACGAAAAAAAAAAGAAAAACAGTAGGAATTTACAAGCTTCTTCGTTGACCACATTGAGCCAGCTGAGCAATTACATGATCGAGATGGGGCCGATGAAGCCTTATGTCATTGCCGTCGTCATATAGATGATTTACGCCGGCCAGGTCATGGTCAGCAAGGCGACTTTCAACAAGGGGATGAACACTTTCGTCTTCGTCTTCTACCGCCAGGCGGCTTCATCTCTCCTGATGCTGCCAGTTGTGTTTTTCCTTGAAAGGTACCGAAGTTCCTTACCAGTTAACAGTATGCCTCTAGTTTTTACTTGAAAGGTCATAACTTTGTATCTGTTGTTTTAGATATATAAGTTAAATATCAAATGCATATATAGAATTCTCTTGAGAACATTTCTGCGAACTCTAACATCATTTGGTTTTGTAAGTACAGTACGTAGTTAAAAAACACACTTAGGCCGCATTCGTCACTTGCCTTAAGCGAACATAAAAAATAGCAGCAGGATTAGATGAGCCATGCATGGATTTAATTCTACACATGGTTTAAGTGATACACGTAGAACCACTCAATTCTGCTTTGGAATGAATACGACTTAGGAAATTATTCCGTGGGTGCTGAATAAGGTCTTAATTGGTGGAATGCTCAATTCCCTGTTCCATTTCATTACATTGCAGGAAGAACATTACCCCGGTATCATTCTCGTTGCTGTTAAAGCTGTTCTTATGTGCATTACTAAGGTAAGAATGCAACGCAATGTTCTTTCAAAACTCAGCTGGCATCCACTAACCACCGTATGAATGCTACATATTATTATTATTTTTCCAGCAATACGTTTTCCTTGAACGTATACAACGTCGGCATGAAGTCCACTTCGGCGGCCATGGCTTCTGCAACGAACAACACAGTACCTGTGGTCACCTTCTGCATTGCACTGCTGCTCAGGTACGTCATCACTCTCTCCTGTACTTTCATATATCGGCTATACTTGACAGTTAGCTAGGTTGTTGATGACGCCTTGGCATAATGCACGAACACAGGAAGGAGGCCGTGAAACTGAGGAGCCTCGTCGGCGTAGCCAAACTCGCCGGTGTAGCGCTGTGCCTCGCCGGAGTCTTGGTCATCGCCTTAAACTCGGGGGCCGGCGCTGCGCCCTGTCAACCCTCACACCGCATTCACCGCCGTCCATGCTGGTGCTCCGACGGGGCGCGGCCAGTGGATCAAAGGTACGTTCCTGATGGTCCTCGGAACAACAGCGTGGTCACTGTGGATCGTCTTGCAGGCCGGGCTGCTTCAGGAGTATCCGAGCAAGATGCTCGTCACGCTGTCGCAGTGCGTGTTCAGCACGGTGCAGTCGTTCGTCGTGGCTGTCGTGGCACAGCGGGACTTCTCAAGTGGAAGCTCCGTCTCGACGTCAGCTTTGTCGCTATCCTATACAGTGTAATTACTCCTTCCGTTTTAAAATAAATTATATTTTTATTTTTTAAATCAACGTTTAACTATTTATCTTATAAAAAAATTATAAAAATATAAAAATAAAGTCAAGCTCAAATACTTTTAATAATAAATTATTTCATAATAAAATAAATCATATTTTCACAATTTTTTAATAAAACAAATGGTCAATGATAGATGTTTGAAAAATTTAAAAAAACACTTATTATAAGACGAAGAGAGTAAGACTGATTAACCATCAAACTTGCTGCTCGCAGTAGTCTGTTAACAACAATTTTGAAACGGAGGGGTACGTAGTATGTCAATATTGAGATGCCGTATGTTAACAGGGATTCATGATGAACGGGTTGTGCTACTACGCATGGTGTGTGCAGAAGAAAGGCCCCGTCTTCCTGACGGTGTGGACCACGCTATGCCTCGTCTTCACGATATTCTGCTCCACATTCTTCCTAGGAGAGATTGTTCATCTCGGCAGGTACATCATTTAAACAAATTTTACAGCTGCGTCGATTTGATTTCATGAAATTATATTCATGAGACACTCAACTTATATCTTTAATTTCTTACTGTTAGGACAGCATTCTCGGTGGGATCTTGTTGGTTGGAGGCCTTTACAGTGTGTTGTGGGGTAAAAGCAGAGAGAATAATGTAGCACCAAGCAACAGGGTCGCTGTGACTGAAGACGCACCAGATGAGCTGGATCTTGAAAACCTAGAGCAGAAGAAAGAGAATGAAAAATAAGAGGGGGAAGTCGCAACGAAGTTTGATCCAAGTTCTCAATGGATGCAGTTTCAATCAAATTGCCTGCCGCCTTCAGCATTAGGCTATCCTCCTATAGAAGTGACCAAAAGCGTGTCTAGCATGTCCCTCTAAAAAATAACCTACAAATAAGATGATATTGTTGATTTGTCAAAAACTACATCATTATGACTCAACCATACTGCCCAATAAATCCTCACGGCTCCACTCAATATTAGTTTCCTCATTTATACTTCCTCAGTCCCAAAATAAGTGTCATTTTAAATTTTTAAACTTCTCACTTTAACTATTCGTTTTATTCAAAAAGTTTTTAAAAATTATTTATTTTATTGTGAACCAATTCATTATTGAAAATACTTTAAGCTTGACTTGTTTATTTTTGTATTTTTTGTAAATTTTTTGAATAAGATATGATCAAATGTCGATTTTAAAAAGTCAAAAACGTCGCTTATTTTGAGACAGAGGGAGTATTTGATTTTCCGGCCCTAACCAATCTTAGAACATATATTGAATGCTTTCACTTAGACTACGGAAATAACATTTCCACTCAGATGCCAATTTTGTCTGGCAAGAATATTTGTTATGCAACTAATTTATGTAAGTAACGTAAAAATACTTTCTTTTAAATGGATCTTTAATTTTTCCAAAAATCCAAACATTCGGGCTTTAATAGGGATCACACTGAGAATGCTCCATTTTGATGTCCCATTTGGCCGGAAAAAATGGAAATTAATAAGATTTGGGCGGTGGATGCTTGTTCTGCCGCATATGTTGCTGGTAGGAAACCTCAACCGCATCTCAAAAAATGCAAGTCCTATACTATTCCTAGAGTATAATTAATATAATTTCAAGTTAAATGAGAAAACACAGACATCTAGGAAAATGCATATTAATCTTTTTTTTAAGGACAAGTCACTTGCTTGCACCTGGCTGTATTTAGCACTTTGATTCCATTGGTCGGCCACGGTTCATTACATTTGCGCTCATTTTTTTTCTTTTTACTAAACAAAATTCTGCTATCGATATTTAGTAGGATCTCATAAATAAATGGTCATTCCTTTATTCGAAGTATAAAACATTGTATCGTGCATGGGTTCTACCGTACTAGTAGCTTTTTACTATTTATCCCTTTCCACCACCGATAATCCATACTAGATAAGCTGTTCTACCAAACTAAACTATTTTGACATAAAAAAATAGATCATGAAAAAAGCTAGATAAGTGATTTTCATGAATAATTCAAAGTGTAAACTATTTTTTGAAAAATCATAATTCCTAGCAAATAGATCTAAGTCAGCCGGGCAACTGCAAAATCATGTCTTATTTTGGTCAGCGAAGAAAGAGTTTGTTAATTAATGACCTGCTACATATCCCATGCGGGGACCATATGACGTGAAAACAAAGGATATGAATGCATGCCAATTACAAGATTCTAAAGAACAAAAAGAAATATTCATGTGGCAGCAAAAAAATGGATAGTACTCCTAGTAATAAGATTTGATTGGCACCTTATTGGATTCGGGTGGTGGACACTATACACGTTCCACATATGTTGCTGCTCAGCCACATCTAAAAAAAAAAATTACAAGTCCTATATTATTCCTATAGTATCCTTTTTTTAGACAAGCCACTTGCTTGCACCTAGCTGTTTTTAGCATTTAACGAAAGTATCTACTTTGATTTTGATTCCATTGGTCGGCCCCGGTTCACTGCATTTGCTTATTTTTTTATTTTTCCTAAATAAATTATGCTATCAATATTTAAGTAGTAGCTCATAAATACGTGGTCATTCCTTTGTTTGAAGTATGAAACATTGCATCATGATGCTTTCGTCACATAATCTTGGAGGATATTAACATAATGGGATAAGTCTATCTCACCCGCTATATTAGTCTACTTCACCTCTTTAATTATAAAATTAAAAATTTACATCCCAAACTATTCAAAACCGTCTCAATAACCCTCTAAAGTGGTTTTAGAGGTGGTTTTGCCTATGTAACAGGACACATGGAAAATGACTTGGTATGGTATTTTTAAAATGCAAATCGCATAGGCATTCTATTAAACTAAATGAAATAAATATCAGTCATACATTGAGAACAACTCAGAATTTTTTTAGCACAGTGCATTTTCATTGATGAAATTTTTTTGATTGTATTGTGGAGCTAAAGACAGTGAATGGGTGGTGATGCGTGCTTTTGGTTTCAAATATGATGAAGAATATTTTTAGAGTCAAGTGTGAGAGCAAGGAAATAAAGAGGAGAAAAAGTAATATAGCGGCATGCTATGTTTTTAAGGTGTTAAGGCGAGGTGCAGCGTTTCACCCCCTTTTAGCCGTCTAAGCGCTTAACGCGTGTGGCGAGGTGATGCCTTATCACATATTTTATGGCGGAATTGCCCTAAAATTATATAAAAGTCAGATTAGGTACCTTGTTTCTGATCCATGAGTAAAACACGTCCTCTCCTTCCAGATTTCTCCAGTCCCATGTAGTATGCATTTCCCTTGCAAACTGCAAAGGCAAACATGTAACAAGTACTGTTTCATCGTTTACTGATGGTCAGACTACGTTGTTACCCGGCCCCGATCCTCAGACGGTTGGGCCGGTGTCTTCGAGCATTCCCGACCCCAAGGGGTCAGGCCATTTCGTCTGGTCTTGGCGCGATGAAGTACTTCATGGGCCGCAAGTTGGCCTTCGGGCGTGCCTTCCAATTGGACTTCTGTATTCAGACCGGGTTCGCTAGTAACCCGGGTACATGATTTCAACAAATCTAATTAATGCTTGCTACTAGTGACATATATATGCTTTTTTTAAAGGCAAATTATGCTAGTTACAATAATTTATAAAGGTTGTTGAATGCTTACTAGGAGTAGTTCATAGTTGCTTCCACAATGAATGTGTTGACAGCAGTCTCGTTACCTGCTTAGTAAAATCATCAGAGTACTTTGTTTTACAAGATGCATCTTAGTAAAAAAATCATCGGCGGCCGTGGCGTAAATGGCATGGATGCATTCAGAGGCGCGACGCCTAAATGAACTAACAATTCCATATAAATTGTTCGAAAAAATGTAGAATCAATAATTTGTATAAAACATATCTCGTAAAAAAATTATGGAGAGGATGTTAGTCCTGCATATATAAATAAATACTAGTTCCATATGAACCTGTGACATTAAGAACCCGATGCGGCTGGAAACCCATGTGGCCTTGTCGTCGGCGGCCCAAGTCGCACCACGCGTAGCCCCGGGTAGCGTGGACATGTGGGTTACTTTCCTGGGAAATTGGGCAGTCAAACAGTCCATCAAGCTGTTCATGCTTCAGCAGCGGAACGAGGTGCAATACTGGAAGGAATGCTGAAATCTTCGAGTTCGGCTAGGGATGAAAGTTTTATGTTTTTTTAGGTTGGTGGATCGATCTAAAATTTTTTAAAATAAACTTACTCTTCTCTAGTATTATTAGTGAAATAAAATTAATTTTAAAATAAATTAAAAGTTAACTCACAAATATCTATTGATTACCCATTTGCATCTTTAACTTTGAGCCTGTGTTCAATGCCCAGTGCCCAACAGTTTATATTGTAGTTAGTGGCTGCATCTTAGTTCAATACGCTAGTATAATGATGTTATCAAGACGACGCTATGAAATCAAGTTTGTGTTGCATTCAAACAGCGAACCGTTCATTTCAATGAAAAATACACCTGAAAAACAACGCATCATATCTAAACAAGCCCGGCCATGCATGAGACTGTTCTATTAAATCTAGCAGCTCCAGATCTCCTGCACGGCATCATCCGGCTGCGCGAAACCCTGCATGATGAGGGCGAGCGCAATGGCCCTGTAAGCCTGCTGGGTGAGGTGGATGCCGTCCCAGCTTACGCGGCGCGCCGGGTTCGCGCACGCGCTCGTGCCCGGCGCGCCGCACATCATGTTCATATTGTAGTTGTAGGACCCGCCCGCCCCGCAGCACGCTTGGAGAAGCGATTCCTCGTCGAACCCTGCGGCAAGTTTCACACTGTATGATCACCGCATGCAATTCCTCAATGAATTTTGGTGAAATTTAGTACGCTTGAAGATACTACTTCGTGGCATATTTCGATCATATCTTTGAAGCAGCAGCAACAGGTGATCGGTGACCTACCTAGGATCGAGGCGTGGTCGAGGAGGTGCATGAATGCGCCGTAGTAATCAGCGTAGATGATGTCGATGTCGGTGTTGACCTTCCTCAGGCCGGCGATGGCGGCCTGGAGCTGCTCGTTGTGGTACTGGGCGAAGGAGTTGTAGCTCTTGAGGCAGCCTCTCTCGTCGCGGTCGGCGGAGCCGGAGGAGGAGGAGAAGAGGGAGAGATAGCTCGGCGAGCACCCGATCGGGAAGTTCCCCGGGATGATGATCTGGGTCGCTCCTAACTCGATCAACTCCTGCAAGTTGAGTGGTTGATTCATCAACACGTAGTTAGATCGATCAGATGTTACTTATCGCTGCTAATATTAATTAATTAATTGTAGGGTGTTGAGTTTGCTCAACAAACTTTGCTGAATGTGTACTTGAAGGGATTAAACAAACCTATGGTTGATTTGAATTTAGTGTCGAATTTTTACATGTTACGGCAGGATCAAACTTGAACTGTGCCTGATTGAACGTACATTGATCCATCATGAACTAGAAACTGTAACGTTACTTGAAATAGTTATGTGAGTCTTGACAGAAAGTTAGTGTGTACTGAAAAAATCCAAATATGTTTGTTCTAACGTATAAAAGTGAACCAGACTCCATTCAGATTTTAACTTTCTTATTTCACGAAATATTCGTTGAAGTCATGGAGAAACCTTGTAATTTTTTGCTAGGGGCAGTTACAAAATTAACCAAAGAATTCCGTAGGAAGTATAATGATTATTTCATTATTGCTATGAACATTGGTCTTAACTTTCAAGTGTGGCTTATGGACGGTACCTTGGTGACGTCCATGATGGCGTTGATGACCTGCGGCACGTAGGCCTTGACGGTCTCGATGGACCTCATCCCCTGGAAGAAAGCGTAGTTGTAATCGTTCCCGCCAATCTCGCCGACCAAGAACAGCGCGTTGGCGAGCTTCTTCGCGCAATCTGAGCAAGCAAGCTCAACAGACGTCACAACTCACAACACCGCCATGGATCGATCGATTTGCTTGGCAGTAGTGTGACTGACAGGTACGTACTACGTACCTTCTGGCGCGGAGCAGGTGTCGTTGAGGTGGGACTTGAACCAGTCGAGCTGCGAGCTGAGCGGCACGCTCGCCGGCGGCATCATGACGCCGCTCTGCAGCAGGGCCACCCGGTCCAGCGCCGTGCCGCCGGCCACCGCGAAGTTGACGCCTCGCGAGAAGTCGGCGCCCTTGTCCATGTACGGGCTCACCAGCGGGAGGTTCAGCGCCATTGCTGCACACGCACCAGCAGCACCGGCCGATTCACTTCAGTCATGCATGGGAACCGCAACAAATAATAGCGCATGTATCCATGTCTCGCTTGAAAGAAATAAGAAATGTAATGACGTACCGAAGTAGTCGACGATGAGCAGGCCGTCGGAGCACCGGCCGGTGGGTTTCCGGAGGGTCTGGCCGTAGGGGTAGCTGCCGATGTTGGCGAAGAACCCCACGGGGCCCTCGCGGAGGAGGTTGCCCGTGTCCGCGATGGAGTCGCCGAAGCTGTAGATCGCGTCCACGGTACACGCGGCCGCCGCCGCCGGCAGCGCAAGCGCCCCGAGCAGCAGCAGTGTGGTCACCAGCAGAGGCGCCGCGCAAGCTGCGAGGAGCTTGGCGTGGCGAGCCGAGACCGCCATGGTCGCTACCGAGCTAGCAGCTAGCCGAACACGTGATCAAAAAGATTCGAGGATGGATCGCGCTCTATCATACAGTGGTTCGGTCTTCGGAGGCTTCAACTCAGGAGCGGTGTGTAACGGATCCTCTCAAGTAGAGAGTAAAATGCACCGCACTGTAGCAGGGGTGAGGGGATGTGAATTAATACTGTAGCAGAATAATTTTATAGTGGGTTAAAAGAAAATTTACCGTAACACCAACACTGTTCATGAGTACTGTATCGATGAATCTGAACCATCCGATTTCGCTCGAACGGGAGAAAATATACCCTAATTCATGGTACTGTAGCATGGTGAAATTTTTCACTCAAATTGAGAGGACCCTGTTCCGTCTCTTTAGGCCCATTTGGAGTAATTTTTGTATAAAATTGAAGTAATTTTTGTAAAATTTCTATGAAATTTTTGTGAAATTTCTGCGTTCCAAACGAGCCTTACTTCCGAACGAGCTCGGGATTGGTTGGGCTGGTTGCCAGGGTTGATGGGTGGGGCCATGGGCGACCTTGTAGGTGAGCATTTTGGTGATCAACCTAGCTAGCTAACGAACTACCCAAGGCTGACAAGGACAAATATATCCTGTTTTCGTGTTTCCTTGGTCCACATGCAGGATGTCTGCTAGGATATTCATTAAACATGAAAACCTGAGAAAAAATATAAAAAAGGTCAACAATATTGGTTCCATCATCATTTGAATATGGCTAGAAACTTTCACAAGGAATGTAATTACCTTTTTTCGAAATGGGAATATATTTAATATTCCAGCCTCTGCATCAAGCAATGTGGAGTATATAGTTGTCCATTATTATTACAAGCCAAAGCTAAACCAAAATAAAATTGTTTCATTTGTATCATATTAATTAAACGAAAGTTGCACAATCGTTAGGCGAGCGCTTCTTTGACTCTTGTCCACAGTTGGCAACCCATCCTTCATCAGAAAAGCATCATCCGGATTTGGAATACGTCCAATCCGGAGATTATTTTACTGATGTCATTGACATGCACGTCAGTTACAACTAACCAGTACTCTCTCCGTTTTTTAATTGATGTCGTCATTGATTTTTAAATTTAACTTTAATCATCTGTTTTATTAAAAAAATTTGTTTGAATATGTAAAATTTTAAATTGTGGTTCAAATAACTCTAATGATAAATCAAATTATATCAAAATATATAAAATTTATCAAAAAATTTTAAATAAGACGAATGATTAAAATTTAATTTAAAAATCAACAACGATATTAATTAAAAAACGGAGGCAGTACTTATGCAATCAGTAAGTGCATGTATGACCTGTGACATCTCAAAAAGTCATACCGTCATGTGGGCTTGCTAGCGAGATAAAGGGAACCATGAGCCCAATATGTACGGCCGCAAGGACAAAGCTCATGGACCGTGTAGTGCGGAGCCATTAGAAAAAAATATACGGAGCCATTTGTTGCTTGATCAAAATCGTAGGATGAACGAAATATCTGTGATTTGATAAATATAAACTTTCAGCCGTTTATCAAAGTGATACTTTTAAGTTAAGTTGATTATGAGAATCAACACATTGGTTGGCTTGTTCGGGAAGATGAAAGAACCGTAGGGATGCAAATAGGTACTCGTGAGGGAAAAAATTAGTTCAATTTTATATTCTTTTTGTTTCAAATTATAAGTCACTTTGAGCTCTTCAAATTTTTTCAAATTATATGTCATTCTCACTTTCCAAATTGTGCAGTGAACTGTCGTATAGGCAAAAACCACTTTGGAGGTACTTTAAATGGTTTTAAATAGTTCAAGGTGTAAAGTGTTGGTTTTATAGTTGAGAGGTGGAGCAACAATAATTGAGAGGTAATAATTGAGATGTGAAGTAGACTTATCCTTTAAAATAATATATCACGCTTAAAGCATTTCTACTAATAAATTAATTCATAATAAGATAAAAATATTTTTATAAAATTTTTAAATAAGATGAATGATCAAATATAATTTTTAAAAATAAAAAATTACTTATTTTGGGATGGATGATGTATGTTCAGCGTGAAGATGGTCAGCAGTATTAGGTGGTAGCTTGGCGGGCTGGGCCTTAGTGGGCCAAGCTGAAGAAGAGCACATTCCACGCGAGGTTTTCTGATCCGTCGCGTGTGAATTCGTTTCAGCCGTGGGAAAAAGGTTTCTCTTCCGAACTTTTGTCTAGTGTGGTTAAGAAACAATGACAAAAAAAAAAATCCCACGTAAATGCTCTATTTCTACTTTATTTATGTTTTCATAATCTAAACCTAGAAAGTCTAAACGGTTTCAAACTGATTCTGGCTTGGGCTGAGAATGGTTTTTTGGAGAAATTGAAATGTTTCTACTACTCTGTCTCACAATAAATTTACATCTAGGTTTTTATCAGACATGCTTTTGACAATAGATTTCTATAAATTTAATCTACTTTAATTAGTGTAAAATATATGTATTCAAAGTATATCTCACAATTAATATGAAAGTAAAATCTCATATTTTAAAGTTAATCCAATCTATATAAATTATAGATCAAATCTAGATGGCACATAACCCAAATGTAATTTTTTTTTTGACGGACTAAGACCCCATTTGAAATGCCAAAATTTCATAAGAATCTCACAAAAAATTTATAGGATTTAGACCAATTTCACAGAAAAAAAAGGAAATAAGAAAAGCCCAATGTTCCAAATGGGACCTAATTAGTTTTCAATGAATCATACGAAATACACCCTAGTATAACAAAGGGGTAGTGTTCTAAGAACCCAATCTTAAGCATACCTCATTATTACTGGTGACGGTTCTCAATGACGACAGTCATTACTCAAACTAGCACCGATGCCCGTTCTAACGCTATGGTCGAAGAAAAAATACTAAATTAAAAATATAATATATATTAAAATTAAAATTATAAGTTTCTCATTATTCATCACCATAATAAAAGGTAAAGTTTACATGCCTCATATCTAGAATTTGATGCGCTTTAAAATTTTTTGAACAAATATAGGTATATTTTATTTACGAACATTATCTTGGTACTTCAATAACTGTAGCACAAACACATGTATCAATATGCATCATGTACCCAGCGGCGGGTTGTGGTTTTATAGACAGAAACCTGCGGTAATCTCAGGAATTTGTTTCCATGGATTCCGAGGAGAAAAAGGAGTTCATTTAGAATGTTTTGTTTTCAGAAGAAAAAAAAAGAATTTGTTTAGATCGTATCAATTGCAACGGAGGTAACCCGGGATTGTTGGGCAGAAACAAAAAAATCAACGCTACAAAGCAGATCAATCCCAAAAGGCTAACAAAATTCTATTTTTAATGCTAGCAATTGAACGCATGTAGTCTATTTTTAATGCTAGCAATCGAACGCATGTAGAGGTTTTTTGTGGGCCCAAAAAGGAGAGATAAAAAAAGGTTAACTGTTAGATTTGTAAATGGTGTCTGGAGAGAGATTTTAACCATCGAATTTGTAAAAAAAGATAACTCTGGATGCAATTTCTGTGTGCATATAGTCTAATCCATCTCTTTTGGAGACATTTTTCCGTGTGTATGTAGAAAAGAAAAACTGTGCTTTTTAAGAAGTAGAGATAAAAACTGATGACTCGCAATTACTCTCCATTCTAAAATATAAACATTTTTAAGTTTAGTCGAAATCAAATTTGTATCACTTTAACCATTAATAATGAAAAATTAATGATATTTTATCATATAAAAAATATATTTTTTGAAATTATCGTAAAATAAACTTTCATAAAAAGTATTTTTTTATGTTAAAAATTATGTAATTTTATAGGAGTACATATTATTAGTAAAAAATAAAAAAAATTTGATTTAATCCAAATCTAGAAATGCATATTTTGAAACGGAGGTTGTAACAGGCAAGTGAGGCCGTTACCAGTAAAACCAAGAAAAGCGTACAATTTGTAGCGAACATTTCATCGATCGCCCTTCTCAGTTTGTCCTGAATTTGTACCATTCACCTTGACTCTTTTCAGAGGAAAGCATCTTACTGTTTTAGGATGAATACCAATTCTACGTATGCTAGTATTAGTACTCTAAATTAGAGAAGCGTGCAGTTAAAATACACGGAGTACATCCAAATTATTTGTATTGTTAAAAGCAGTGCTCTTTTTTTTTTTTTTTTTTGCAAAGGGCCAAAAAACTCCGGTACGGGCCTGTTCAGAGGAATGCATTTTTCTGTATCATATTGCTATTCATAATGATGACCAACACTTGAACTCCTTCGGCGTAAGGGTTTCGATGCCCAATGATAAGGATGCAGAGCAACGCTACGTTCGGATTATTAGACTACAGCCTCAGCTGCCGTTGCATGTCAACGGAAGTTACATCCATGTGTCGCCCTTAATGTTAATATTCGGCATATTCTAAAATACATGTAAATGATTATAGACCGTCTATTTGCATTAATCTTAAAGTTTAAATTGTTCTTTTACCTTCTGGACTAAAAGTTCAACATTCTCCAATATTTTGAAAGTAATTAATAAGTTTTGACAATAATAAGAACATGTTGTTCGCTGATATTAATTTATTTTCTTATTTTTTTAAATCAAAGATTTAGATTGAATTCATATCTTACCTCTTAGTAGGTCAAACAAGAACACACTTGCTGGTAGGTGAGTGTGAATTAGTATAACATAATTGGGGACCAACTAACATTAGTGTATTCCTTAGGCTCTGACAAAATAATATTTGGCCATCAATTGAGCCAAGAATTCATAAAGTAGAGTACAAGTTTAGTCCTATACTAGATATCTATCTCTACGCACCAGTGGTTGATCTGGTAATGTCGCGTTATGGTTATGGCCACGTGACATAAGAGGTATTGACAGTCAAAATGTATTTTTGGAGACTATGCAGGGGTCAAGAAGAAGTGTCGTATAGTTGAATTACTAGCATAGCTGATCTGATGTCATGATTTTTCTTAAACGTAGATGTGGATTTCCTGGGGCCATGATTAATTTTGCGCCATTGGTAGTTTAAGTGAATGATTGAATTCTAATATTTCCATGTGGTGCAAGTTGGATGATGTACAAGGAATTATTTTAGTTGAAGGCTTCATCAGTCGATATTACAGTGTTTGGAAATGTTCAACTTCGACCGATAGTATATGCATGTTAAAAAATATATTCAAATTGTATATTTATATCCTTAAAAGTAGTGTCCCTTTTTAGCAAAGGGGCCCGAAAAAACTCAGGGGGGCAGAGCTCTACTGGTTAATATATACTCCCTCCATCTTGGATCCCAATGCAACTTTCTTTATTTTCAATAGATCTTTCTCTCTTTTCTTCTCGTTTTCAGCATATAACACATTTTCACCTCTTCTTAATTTCTATGATCAGTGTCAAAATGACAACTAATTTGGGATGGAAAGAGTATTTTAAATAAAATAGATATGCACAGACATAAGCAAAAGAGAAAGAAGAAAAACTAAGTCTAAACTGCTTCAAGCCAATCTTTGATACTAGGAAAATATTTCTTCTTAGCTCTGAGAAGCAAGAGTCTATTGAATATCCAATCATTTCTTGTTTTCTAGATTCTCCATACCATGTAAAATGGGACTGACAGTTGCCTCTTGATTGCATTAAAGGTGCTAAGAACTCTTCTTGGAGCACCTCAATGGACACCAAAGGAAGCCTAACATGATACTACTTCTGTTCTAAAATATAAACATTTTTAAGATTGGTCTAAGTCGAACTACTTTAACTTTAATAATTAATGATATTTTATTATAAATAAATTATGTTATTAGATTCATCGTAAAACATGTTTTCATAATCTACAATCCTTTATATTAGAAAATGTTTAATTTTATAGATATTATTAGCTAAAGTTAAACAAATCTGACTAGCTTTGATTAGACTCGAAAATGCATATATTCTGGAACAACGGGAGTATATCATATTGCTATTCATAATGATGACCCAAAATTTCTTTGGTGTGAGAGCTTTGGTGCCTCAACACTTTGGAACTTGATCATCCATATCCAAACAGGATGCAGATCAGCTCTGCCTTTGCATGTCAACGGATGTCACATCCATGTATCGTCCTTCAATGTTAATATACGTAGTCCTCGTGGAACACACTTGCTGGTAGGTGAGTGTGAATTAGTGTACCTAATCGGGACCAACTAACATTAGAGTACTCTTTCCGCTCTGACAAAATAATCTTTGGCCACCAATTGGGTCAAGAATTCATAAACTAGAGTGCAATTTGGTCCCACTAGCTTTTATATATATCTCTATGCTTCAGGGGCTGATCTGATAATGACGCATTATGGTTATAGGCCACGTGACATAAGAGGTATTGACTGTCAAAATGTATTTTTGAGACTATGCCGCGGTCAAGAAAAAGTACACCGTACAGTTGAATCCGGGGGGAGTATAAATTACTATAGCTGATCTGATGTCATGATTTTTCTAAAGTGTAGATGTGGATTTCCTGGGGCCATGATTAATTTTGTGCCAATGGTAGGTTAAGTGAATGATTGAATCCTAATATTTCCATGTGGTGCAGGTTGGATGATGTGCAAGGAAGTATTTTAGTTAAAGGCCGACTGATCATCAGTCTATATTGCAGTGTTTCGAAATGTTCAATTCCGACCGATAGTCAAACTTTTCTACATTTTTCTATATATAGAATCAATAGATAAGACAAATAGATAAAAACCTATCTATTAGTCTTACTCCTATATTTATAACTTTATTAAATCAAGCAATGTATTCGAACATAAGGTACGCATATCTACCACAGAAAATCCAAAACATAGACATGATCGCTCCTACAACATTATTAAGTCAAGCATGAGCCATGCGAAGGTTTCTAGCTTGGGCTAACATTGCTAGACACAACATTATTTAATTTCTGAATGTTGATGATTCTCATCAAAATCAACCTATCGAGATCCTTGCCGTGATGCAGTGACCAGTGACAGATGGAACCAGGCCCATAAGGCAGAGAGGTCAGTTATGGGACTCCTATCTGGACGGGGTTCACCTGAGATGAAGTTAGGCTGCTGTCCCCCACTGACTTGTGGGCCTCTCTCACCTGGTTGTGCCTGTCAGTGACTATTACGACGTGACTTCATGTTTGACAGTTAGGGGATCCGTTTCCTCTCTATCTTTGTGCTGGTAAGAAACCTATACAAACCACTTATTCAAGTCATTTGAACTCTAAAATCGCAAAACAAATCTCTGCGGATGTCTCTGCCCATATATATACATAGTTTAAGTAATGTCATGATTTTACTACTGACGTCTCTGCTAATCTGATGTAATGATTTTTTAGATATGGATTTCCTGGGCCTATGGTTAAATTTGTGTAAATTGTAGTTTAAGTGAATGATTGAATCCTAATATTTCCATGTGGTGCAAGTTGGATGATGTGCAAGGAAATATTTCAGTTAAGACCAACTGACCATCAGTCTGTATATTGCAGTGTTTGGAAATGTTCAACTTCGACCAATAGTCGAACTTTTATATATTTCCTCAGTTATCTATTTGTTCTAACATTTGTCTCATCTTCGTCGTGAGGTGGCCATTTGTCGCACTCCTATCTTTATAACGTTATTAAATCAAGTAACGGATACGTTCGAATATTAGGTACACCTATTTGTATAACGTTATGGCCTGGTCTAACAAAAGTACAACCCAACTGCTAGACGCAACATTATTTAAGTTCCGAACGCCGATGATTATCATCGAAATCAGCCTACTCCCGTTGTCCATCAATGTTAGCGTTTGGGAGCTTTTTCATTTGTTCAAAATTATTGACATCCATGGTACTATATGCATCGGACTTACTCCCTTCGGTTTTAAAATATTAACATTATTAAATTTTAACAATAATTTTGATAATTTATTTTATTTAAAAAAATTTGATAAATATAATATATTTTGTTATAATCTTACCTGTTTAAACCTGCGAGGTTTCTCGCTCTCCCATTGGCTGATGATTTTGGACCGTTCATCTTCCTATCAACGTTCCAGCGTGCTTCCCAATCCTGAGCCGCCTGGACAGCCGCCGCTCCTATTCCTTGCGTCGTCCCTTCGCCCTCCCCGCACCTCCCCGGCCCGGCCGCCGCCCTCCCCGCCTCTCTCGCGCCGGCGCCGCCCCCGCGCCTCCTGGGCCGCCTCGGCGCTGCCCGCATCACCCCTTGCTTCG
>BCLG01000290.1:192075-232847 GCA_001602295.1 Zoysia matrella
CGCGCCGGCCCAGGAGGCGTGGACAGGTCAGATTATCTGGAGTCGGAACAGAGGTGGGAGGATTGGTGCGCTGTGGAATATGATTGGTACGGCTGTGGCCGGGTAATATCGTGGGTTGATATAGTCTTTGACAGGTGGGCCCGAATACCTTGGCCTGCCGAATTAGGGGAGGATTTTTTGAGACAATCGGAGTGGCCCAGGCGTCGGCGCTTCCGAGCAAGGTGGAGTAAACCGATTGAGCCGCAGAAACATTGTTTTCACGAAAATTGAAAAATCCGTCAAAAACAACTTTAAAATTAAAATATAAAATTTAATCAAAATTCTATAGAATCTGAACCTGAAGACGCCGGCATGTAGTACATGTCCAAGCACACATGGCACATTTGGCTCTCAAGGTTCACTGTTCATGATTCTTGCATCTGTCAAGAAGGAACGGGAATAGAGAAGAGGGCACGCTGAACAAATTTACATGTAAAGAACAGTAAGATAAACATAAAAAATAACTTATATTTTCGTACATTTGTTTTCCTTCTTTTTCAAACAAAACTAGTTCAACAGTACAAAATCTCAATACCATGTCGGTAATCATCTTTGTAGCCCAACCACAAGCCTTCACAGATACAAACCCGCAAGAACTCCCAGAACCTCAAAAATTTTGAAGCACGTTCGAAAAATTTATACAATAGTCAACAAAGCTGTGCATCGTTATTTATCCATGGAGCGAAAGCAAAATCGTGAACCTCCAATTTATACATCAACTGTTCCCTGCAATTTTTTTTTTAAAAAACGATCATTATGCCACGGTGGTGGTGGCAGCCTTGCCGGCGTTCCCACCTTCCTGCAGCGAGATGACGGTCTCGAAGGCGCCGACGAGCGCCTTCACCTTGCTCTTCCTCGCCTCGGTGACGAGCCTGCTCGCCGTCTCCTCGATCACGTTGTTGAGCAGCACCTGCTCCTGCTTCTTCTTGTCGCCGCTGACGCCGCCCTGCCGCCGTCGCAGGACCACGACCTCTGCGCGCGACGTGCCAGCTTCTCTCGCCCCGGAGGCGCCACGGCCGTTCCCCTTGCCGGAGACCCTGCCACCTCTGCTCCTGACAGTCGCATCCGTCGCGGCCTTGGCGGGCCTGAACCGGAGCCGCCTCGTCGGCGTGCTGCTGCTGCCGTCGTCGGGGTCCAGCACCTTGCCTCGGCGGAACGTCAGCTTGCGAGGCGGCTGCGTCGCTGTGGTCGAGGGGATGGATGCATGCTTTGGTACCCTTGGTATTCTTGTTCGTGGAGTGTCAGGTTTTTCTGCAGGATGGAGAAAGCCAGAAACGTGTCAAAACATAATGTATTGAAGAATACTACTTACCAGTTATCAAGCTTGAGGTATACGTTTTCTTCAAGGAACTTATTATCAAAAATTAAAAAATAACCAAACAAAAGGAACCAATGAACAAGGGATATATTTGAGCAAACGTGAACATGGGGTATGTTTGCAGTTTGCATTAAAGAAAATAAATGAGCTCTAATTCGTGCACAGCAATGACTAATTATCTGTTGCAGCAAAAGAAACTAAGAGTAACGGGCATTATTAAAACAAAATTGATAATTACTGTTAAATACGAATCAAGCAACCCAGGATATAGGAAGCAATCATGCGAAGATTACAGAGTTGCCGGTGTACCTTTCCTAGGTTGGCTCTCTTTGCCGTTAACCTCTGGTTTTCGCACTTTCAGTGATGCCGACTTCAAACTTTTCTCCTTGGCATTCTTAGCATCAGCAGCAGAATTCTCTGTTCCAGAAACTTTCTTACTGTTCTTGACCGAGGGAGCAATTCTCTCTTTCTTGATAGTTCTAACCTTTACGATCGAGATTGACTTGGCAGGCTTGTTCATAGACCGAGACAATTTCAGTTGGCGTGGTGTTACCTTCTCTTCCTCTTGTTTCTGCAAAACTTCAGAATTCTTGACGACATTCTTCAGAGTCATTTTTTTGTTAGTCTGTTTCTCTGAAGAAAGCGACGGAGACCGAGCATTTTTCATCATTGAAACCTTCAGCTTTGCCAGCCTAGCTGGTTTCGAAACTGTATCTGTTGCATTAGATTGTAATGGTGCTTTGATCTCCTTAATTTTTGGCGCAGCTGTAACAATGGGGCTAGTTTTCTTCTGACTACTGAATTTTGTGGTGGTAGTAACACTAGCATTTGCTCTTGTTCTCACTGGTTTTGGTTCACTCGTGATTTCTACATCTGCAACGGCAGCTTTCAGGTGTGATATTCTTCTGCTTTTCTGGCTTGAAGCACTGTTTCTGTTTCTGCTCAATGCTGCTTTCGCCTTCGGTTTAGTAGGCTCGTCATCTGAAATCTTTGATTTAATGCCAGGCCCAACCTGTTCATCCTTAGTTGCTGTCATCACATTCAGAGTAGTCCTCACCTCTGAACTTGCATGATCATTTACGGTTTGATCGGTCACCGGATCCACAAGTGGCTTTGCTCCATCTTTGGGCACGTTCTCAGAAGCCAGAATGCCATCCTCCATGTTTTCGTCAGACGCGTCACTGTCCTGAATGGCTAGTGGCATCTCCAGCTCAATGCTTTCAGCTCCATCAGATGACTCTCCATTGCCGAAGTCTGCCACATCATCACGGGAGACGACAACACATTCTGCATCAGCCGGCAGGTTTCCAGGATCAGATGCTTCAGCCGGCAAATCTTCTACACAGAGAGTGCTTTCAGAAGTATCAGGTACAATTTCCTGTAGTGCCTTAGAACTAGAAGCAGCAGTAGCGTTACGAGCTTTTACATGAGAATTCTCCAGCTTTTGGTCCTTTCTTGGCCTGGCTCTTTGTGGTAGTATGATCTCAACCCTGTTAGTTTCTTGGTTCCCAGTGCTCGCGCGGCGCAATTTCGCACGGCGAACATGCAGGTGTTTCTTGAGCTCAGGGGAGTGATGTGTTCCATATTTGCAGTTGTCATGGCAAGACCTAGTGGATGCTCTTAGGTAATGTGGGACTGGCTTCTCCTTCCTTTTAAGATCAGGTGGCACACTGTTGTCATCTATTATATCTGAAGAATTCATCAGTTGATCTTCATTTTTCAGAGCAGATGGTGCAGAAATTGAGGCGGTAACCTCTTTGATAACTTCTTCAGTCATTAAAAGCACACGTCCTGCATTATTCAGACAGATATGAGCACAAAACAAAATTGACGTGGCGGCATCACTAGCTACTAATTGCCGCAAAAATGCGTTATGCAGATTAAACCAGTCCTATTGTGGTGAATAAACTTGTTCTCAGTATCTTGAGCCCCTAAGAGTAACTGAGAAATGCTAAATAAATTAACCTGCAGAATGTATCGGATCAGACGTAACCGTGATAACGAAACACATTTCCAAATTACTTGCGTATGCAAGTCAACCACATTATGACATTGACACCGCTGAAAATATTAAGCATGTAATAGACTACTTAACGGACGTCAAGGCTCCTAAAGTCCAGAATATTTGTATCCATGGCTCCTCTGGCATTGGATTCTTCAACTAGTTAATCTAAAAAATCTATCTAATCAAGCAATCATGGGTTGCCTTTAATATTTCTTTTTCCCCTTTTTTTTCCCCGAAAGATCATTTCTTATTTCTTGTTGTTGTTCTGTAAAGGTCGGAATCAAATTAGTGGAGAACAAAACATATTTCAATCCCATCGTAGTCGACATAACTGCTTCTGCTAAAATTTGTTACAAGTTTAATGTGGCCAACTCAATGTTCAAGTACCCAATTCGCAATCGAATCAGCGAGTCAAACCACAAGGAAACAGGATTGGATCGGCATCATCGCAAACGAAATCGTGCCAAACAAAAAATCAGCAAACAGGATTGGATCGTCCAGGCAACGCAGCGCCAGCCGCGATCTCCACGAAAACGCGAAGAACTGGGAACATGGAAGAATGGGTCTGAAACCGCACCTCTCGCCGGTTCTCGATCGCTGTCCTGTCCCGCGCGACGCGACGACGACTACGTCGTCGACGAGGGCACGCAGAGGCGGCGCCGCGATGCGACGCGCCAAGAGAAGATCAAGAACACGCCGGGATGGCGCGAGTCGCGCGACGAAAATTTCGGTAGCCTTCCTCGGCGGGGGCGGCGGCAAATAGGCGGGCGGGCGAGCAGGGCCAACTGCTTGCTGTTTGATTTGCCTCGCCTGGCTCAACTGAATGAACGCGGCGTCAGAACGAGCTTGCTGATGAGTTGGGCAGGAAACGGTGGGCGCAGGTGAGGTGTGAGGAAGGGAGGATGTCTCGTGCACCGGGTCCATGGACCGGCGAACACGGGTTTCCTTAATTTTTTTTTGTTTGACCTACTCTTATCGTTTCAAAATTGTTAGTGCTCCTATCAATTTTAAAATTGCCGATAACAATTTTGAAACAGAAGATTTTTTTTAAAAAAAACTGATAGTTCTAGAGGCTTCGTCTCCAAGTCCAGGAATAACACATGGGAGCTGTAAGATTGGAATGAAACGCCACGCACCGAATTATCAAGGTTTGGCTTTTTTATAAAAAAAACTTTTGCAACAATTTATTAAATTGTACAGAGGAATAAATTTATTTAAAACAAATATCACGAGGAAAACCACTGTGCATAAAATCTGAATTCACTTTATCATCGTACCGAAATAAGAACAGCCCCCATAGTCGGTGCATAAGCGTAGCCTACGCGTGCAAAGCTGAAGAAAGGCCCCATCTCTTGGCGTAAGCCAACACAACTTGAGTTGAAAAGAATAGGCTTATACTGTACTAGCTAGGAAGGACGGAATCTGCTGAACTGAACCCACCGACCTCCAACGTAACTCCTCTCAATTCCTTCCCCATCCGAACCAGTCTCAGCACGCCACTCATTGACAAATCATCGCCATGTTCTTCGCACGAGAACTAGGCCATTAAATAGCTAAAAGACCATGCGCATAAGCAGCCCTGCAGTTTGCGCATGTGCATCACTAGCCTGCAAGTACTACTGCAGACAATACGCTTGTGCATCAAATTTTTTTAAAAAAATTTGCTCTCTCCGGTTTTATTAAAAAAATTGTTTAAATATGTAAAATATTATTATTATTTGTTTTATCATTAATAAAATTTAAATCACAGATAATAATTTTACATATTAAAATAAATTTTTTAATATGACAAACGTTCATAGTTGATGTTAAAAATCAACGGTGTGAATAATTTAAAATCAGAGAGAGTAAATGACAGTGGTACATCAGCTGCCAGCTCAATGAGATGGAACAGCATGTGCGTAACCACGTTAATTTGCAGGTCGATGCAGACGCGATCCGATCTCAAGCTCATCGATCGACTGATGATGTAAGGTTCCTCTCAGTACTTTCAACATCGGTTTTAAAATATTATCGTCTCGAGAGAGTTTCATATGCGAGCATGGGCTTGCTTCAACTTTCAAAAGATCCTCAGTTCTCTGGTACCATCTCTGGACTCAGATGTTTGAGAACTTTTTTTTTAAGAAGATGTTTGAGAGCTTTTTTTTTAGAAGATGTTTGAGAACTTTTACTTTGACAACGGCAATGCCAACTTTTACACGTAGACACTTAGTTATGTACGCTTCCGTCTTCAAAAGGTTGCTGTTACGACAACAATTTTGGTTAGCGACAATAAAATGTGTTGTTTTTATTTTTGAATTTTTCAAATAAAATGTGTTTTGATTTTGAAATTAAGTCTAAAAAAAAGTTGTTCCTTGCGGAATAATTTAAGTCTATGCAAAGTTTCATATTTTTGAGCATGTTAAATATTTTTTTTGCAAATTTTAAACAAAGCGAAGACACGTCTGCTGCCTAACTGTCACCTGGGCTGCCAGTTCAGCAAAAATCATCACCACATGGATTGAACGCATCAGAAAAACTGTCACTTCAGTCGTCACATCAGCGAAAACCGCTACGTTAGCTGCCATGTCAGCAAAAAACTGTTGTCTAAACCACTTGAGAAAGAAAAATGAATGATTTTGAAAGTTGAGAGAGTCAGTGGCTGATTTTGTAACGGAGGCAGAAAAAGCGAACACCGTGATAACTGAGAGAAACAAATATAACTTTTTTCATAAAAGGACAAGGATCCAAAGTACAATACTAGTAATACAAACCATCCGCCAGCCCAAATTTATACTGGCCCAGTGAAAATAAACGTTAACCGCGTCCCCGTTACCCTACACGGCCCATCAGATTACCAATCGTTGGATTTCATTCCCGGACCCACATGTCAGCCAGCCAGACCACATCCCTTGCTGGCGTCTTCCTCGTCCTCGCCTCAATCTCTCACCGACCAGCTACCGCCTCATCTCCGGCGACCGCCACGGCGGGGACGCGACAACGGGACCACCACCCATCCGTTGAAGAATAAGGCCTCAATGTCCACCGCCGCCGGCTCTGCTCTACGGCCAGCGCCCCGTTGGGGCGGCGCACCGTCGCACCGCCGGCTCGTGGAGCAGCACCTGGCCTCGCTGCCGCACGGACTTCCGCGGCTGTGCCACCTGCAGGAGCTCCACGCGCAGCTCCTCAAGCAGGGAATGCACCGCGACCCGAGCGCCGCGTCGAAGCTCATCGCCTCCTACGCGCTCCTCCGGCGGGTCCCCGCCTGCCGCCGCGTCTTCTCCGCCGCAGCGCTGCCGGGCAAACCGTGTGGCGAAAACACTGCGTTGCTAGCCAACACGCTCCTCCGAGCGTACGCGCTCAATGCCCTCCCGCACGCCGCGCTCTCCACGTTCGCGGCCATGCCGACGCACCAGCGGGATAGCTTCACCTACTCTTTCCTCATCAAGGCGCTCGCGGCAGCGGGGCTCCCGCCCGTGCGCGCTGTGCACTCCCACGTCGTCAAGCACGGGTCCGTGGAGGACACCTTCGTCGGGAACGCGCTGATGGACGCATACTCCAAGAACGGCGGGTTTTTGGACGCCAGAAAGATGTTCGACGAAATGCCAGCGCGGGACGTTGTGTCCTGGAACACGGCCATGGCTGCGATGGTGCGGCAAGGTGAGGTGGCCGGTGCGAGGAGGATGTTCGATGAAATGCCTGACAAGGACACGGTGAGCTGGAACACAATTCTGGATGGGTACGCCAAGGCTGGGGAGGCGGAGGTGGCGTTTGAGCTGTTCCAGCTCATGCCAGAGAGGAATGTTGTTTCATGGTCGACGGTGGTGTCAGCCTATTGCAAGAAGGGTGACATGGAGATGGCAAGGGTGATCTTTGATAAGATGCCAAGCAAGAACTTGGTCACCTGGACTATCATGGTGTCAGCATGTGCACAGAAGGGTCTTGTTGAGGAGGCTGGCCGGTTGTTCACAGAGATGAAGGAAGCATCTGTGGAACTTGATATAGCTGCGGTTGTGAGTATCCTGGCTGCATGTGCTGAATCTGGCTCGCTGGCCCTTGGGAAGCGGATTCACCGGCATGTCCGACAGAGGAAGCTACGGAGATCAACCCATGTGTGCAATGCGCTGATGGACATGTTTTGCAAATGTGGTTGTGTTAACCGAGCCGATTACATCTTTGACAATGAGATAGTCGAAAAGGATACGGTATCATGGAACACCATAATTGGGGGCTTTGCAATGCATGGGCATGGAGACAATGCGCTAGATCTCTTTGCTCAAATGAAGCAGCAGGGGTTCTGTCCTGATGCTGTTACTCTGATCAACGTTTTAAGTGCATGCACGCACATGGGATTTGTGGAAGAAGGCCGCCGGTACTTCACCAACATGGAGGTGGACTATGGTGTTGTGCCTCAGATAGAGCATTATGGTTGCATGGTTGATCTTCTTGGCCGAGGAGGGCTCATTAAGGAGGCTGTTGACCTAATCAAAAGCATGCCTTGGGAACCTAATGAGGTCATATGGGGGTCCCTTCTCAGTGCGTGCCGACTGCATAAGAATGTGGAGTATGCTGAGATGGCAGTGAACGAGCTGAGCAAACTGCAGCCCTCAAATGCTGGGAATTATGCTGTCCTTTCAAATATATATGCGGAAGCTGAGCAGTGGAGTGACATGGCGAAGGCGAGGATGCAGATGAAAGGAACTGGATCTCAGAAAACAGCAGGATCAAGTTGGATAGAACTCGATGAAGCGTTTCATGAGTTCACAGTGGGCGATAGGAAGCACCCAGAGACTGACCGGATATCCGAGATGGTTGATAGGCTGAGTTCGCATGTCAAGAATGCTGGCCGCGTTCCAGTAGGCCACGAACTGATTTTGCAATGATCCATTTGCTAAAGGCATGCTTATGATTGATTATGCTGCAAACGTGAAATGCACTAGCATAGGAGCATTGCATTGCAGGTCATGCAATCTGAAGAAAGGTAGGCACTAATTCCATTGATGCTATGGCACTGCCAGCAGCCAGGAAGATGCTGCTACATGGTACATAAGTTTCCATGATGGACTTGCATGCCCAAAGTCAAGCCCAAGTTCTACCATTTCGCGTGACCTCGGCCCCATCAACTTTGTTCTATTAATCTGCTACTATGTCGAAAGCTGGCAAAAGGAGATACTGTCAAACCATTGGCATTACAGTGATAGTTGGTCTAATAGTTGATTGCCTAGTCCTTTCAATTTAAGTTCCTAATCTGGAAGATTTATTATTAGGGTCTTCCAAAAGTACATTAATTAAATGTGACAAGGCTGTAGATTCTGTAACTACATACTGTAGAATATGTTGTTGAAAGATGAATTAGGTATGGGTGGTCTGGTGGGTTTTGACTGTTTGCTTGTCCTAACTTTTACTACATGCACAATCATCTCTGGCATATGTATGAATGAGGTACAGATTCTTCCTTATAAAGTGAATATTGGCATTTGAATTTGAATTTGTGTTTGGATGAAAACTAGTCACTAGATGTCCTTCATATCCGTAGAGGATATGAAAATTCACACTGTATTTATTTTCTTTGTATCTTCTCTTTATCATTTAAGAACGTATGGCCCAATTTAAAGGGTCTGCGTTGATTTGTATTAGGTGTGCAACACGATATTCCTTTTTGCAGAAATCTGTGTCGATCATTGGCTTTTTTTGCAGGCGTCTTTGGATCTGGAGACGTACCTAACCTGAGTATCTTATCTAATTTAGGGAGCATTAGTACTATAGACAAGTAACCAGGATCGGACACCGTGACGAGGACATCAACATTTCTTAAACTATTGATACATCCACACCAACAGAAGAACAAATCAGGTGTGTTCATTCTTAATATCAATTCTACTGGTACCTTATTTAGATACTACATCTGTTTCAAAATATAAGTATTTTTGAGTTTAAATAAGGTCAATTTATTTTTAATTTTTACTAATAATATCTAGTAAATTATATAATTTTTAATGTAAAAATATATTTTTTATGAAAGTTTATTTCATGACGAATTTAAAAAATATAATTTTTATATGACAAAACAGTATTAGTGGTCAAAGTGATAAAAATTTGACTTTGATTAAATCTAAAAATTCTTATATTTTAGAAGGTCTGTATTATACTGTACTACGAGCACAGAAAATTATGAAGACTCAATTTAACATCAATATATTTAAATACCATGCCACTGCTGAAATCACATGGGCCAAAATAAAATTCGGCGTTGCGGAGGATTTGATCGGCTACAGCATGGATCCGCCTGTACTTGCTTGAAGTAGTACGCAGAAGATCACGGGGTGATCTCAGGGCCTTTAAAATAAAAAGGCGGCAATGCCGTCGGCAGATCTCAGAGACCGTCATTTTCCTGCCCGGCTTCCTATGAAAGAGAAAGGAAAGGGACAGAGATGCAATGCAACCACAAGGTCCCGTTCAGAACCGACAAATTTTTTATTTATAAAATTGAATTAATTTTTATAAAATTTCTGCTCGGCAAACCGGGCTAAACAACGAATCCAGCACGTGACCCCTGAATCCCCTTATTAAAAGCTTGCGATTTAAGCTAACCTTGCTAATCTATCTATGCAAACTGTAGTCAAAACGTCGCCGCCGGAAGTACGGAACGAAGAATCTTTCTTCCTCGCGAATTCCAATGGACGGTCACGTACTGTGGCTTCTGTGACTGAGAGCGCAGCGCGGGAGGACGACTGGACGGGCTTCTTCCAGGCCCGACTGGCCGGTCGATGCTCTGTTCATCCGCTGCCATGTTTCCGGTGTCCTGCTGCAGGAGGATAGCTCGCCAGACTTTACAGCTGGTTGCACTGCAACAAGGCTCGTCGCCGATCTTGGCAGGCGACGTGGACGAACAGCGACAAGGACAACACAGTTCCAGGAATCTTTCCTGGTCTTCTTTTTGTTTTCTTTCTTGGTTTTGGAGAAGGAACACGAAAAGTTTCAGAGATGAAACTGAGCGTCCCCGATGGCGCATGGGATGTCATTGCATTCTCTTTAGTGGAACTGGTTTCATCGGCATTGAACTGATCATCAATCAGTAGTGCTTTCAAATTAATCCAATTATTCCGGTCGTTAATCACTTTCAACGCTTAGAACATCCTCGAGATGATCGAGGACAGCATCAGTCGTGCGTTTATCAGTTGCCACCCGTCAGACAGGGACAGGAGACGCAGCAGGACGACTGCGGCATTTAAGATCTTTTCCCTTTCTTTTCCGTACACTCCATGTCCAATCCAGAGGAGGCTGAAGGAGAGAGAAAGGCTACCGCATGAGAGAGAGATTGAGAATCTCGCAGGTCTGATTTGTCGAAAAGAAAGCGACGGATGGGAAAGGCAACGCGAAGCCCCCTAATTTATGGCTTTTTCCGCCTCTCCAAAACCCGATGCAAAGTGACGATGAAGACGATAAATGCCCTCGTCCTGGCAGTCTTCTCTGCTCTGCTACGGAGAGAAGCGGGAACCTTGAGAGGGAAGGTCAAGTCTGAGGCGATGAGAGATTGATTCCACCCCGCCCCAAACCTTCTTCATCCTCTCAACCTGCCTGCGAATCTAGTCTCCGGTCTGCATCTGGGTCGCGCGAGGGAAGAAGGATTGTTTATAGGTGGTGCTGTATGTTTGGCTGTCCTTGTCTCTTTGTCTGAGGAAGGGAGGAAGGAAGTCGGGAAAGGTGGAATCTTTCGTTGGATCACGGTGGTTCCGGGGTGGCCGGTGGGTTTCCCCTAGTGACGGCTACGGTGAGTTCGAAAAATTCTCCCCGGTTCTCGGCTTCTTCTCTTCTTCTGCGTCTTGGTTTCGTCGACATCGCCGCTGTATCAGTGGACGACGAGGAGGAGGAGGCCAGAGGTCTCGTTCTTGGACTGGATGCTTCATTTTATCTGGGTCATGCGTTCATTCATACACCGAGATTTTGGTGCTGTAAAAAGTTTGTTTTTTCTACTTGATTTGGGTTTGATTTTTGTTGGACCGTGGACGGTGGCGGAAAGGAGGCCGTTGCACTTATGTGCACTGTGCTTTTCGCTGAATCCTGCTTCTTGTCCCTTCTTATTACTCGGATTTGGTTCCTGTTTAATTCTTCTTACAGTTTTTTTTAAAAAAATGTGAGTTCTATTTTAGTTTGCGGGAAGCGTTGCTGTTGGCCATCGCTTAATTGTTCGGAATCCTTCTTGCTCCGCGATTTCTGGTCATTAACCTTCGCGTCTATTTTTTGTTTGTCCCTACCATTTATTTTCCTTCTCTTTTCTGATACACTTCGCGCTGTAAATAAATGCCAAATTGCAGGTCTCTGTGACGGTGCCGCTCGGCAGACGATCACTGCGCCTCTTCTTGTGGACGAAATCTGGACTTTTCCTTGCTGGTGTCTCCATTTCATGGGAGCTACAGTAGTTCTATAAAGAGGTCGCCTTGCAGGATCTGTCACCCGCCATTGTTTTTGCACACGAGCACTTTGTAAGTAGGAGCAAAGCATTGTGTTGTGAATTTCTAAACCAGAGTTTGGCTTACATCTTTTTGCAAAAGGTGTATTTTAGTTCTTTTTCCGAAAAGTTAAGATACTACTTCCTCCTTTTTCTAATATAAGCATTTCTAGGCTCAGTCAAAGTCAAATTTTTATTACTTTGATCATTAATAATAAAGAATTAATGATATTTTATCATATAAAGTTTATATTTTTTGGATTCATTATTAAATAAGGTTTCATAAAAAATATTTTTTATATTAAAAAGTATGTAATTTTTTATATTATTAGTCAAAGTTAAAAAAATTGACTTTGACTAAACCTAGAAATGGTTATATTTTGGAACGGAGGTATTACACCTCAAAGAAAATTTTCTCAGTCGATTAGAGACAACGGGCATTTTATTTTATTTTCCTTGCAAACCTTTAACTGCAACTAAACTCCACATCAGAAGGGTTATATTGGCGGCCTTCCTTTCCTTATCCCTGTCCACTGACTTGCCGCCATTGCCGATTTTCAGGTCTCTTTAAGCTGTGTTTTTTCTGCTGTGAAAGAAATAGCTAAATAAACTGATTGAACAACTTAGTCAGTCAGTCATCCTTGGAACTACAGAGACGGCCAGAAGTGTTTCACATCATACCACTCTGTAAGTAGCAGATGTTTTCACACTGGTCTCTAAATGACAATAATACTCGTTTCTGTTCTTTTTCGTCTATCCGGATAGATGCCAATTATAAAATTCAGTGGAAGCTGAATTTGCTTTTTGTAATGTGATGTTTAGTTCTCAGGTAGTTGATATTTTCTTTCATGATAAGAAAAATACTGATGCTGGACCATCACGTGTTCCCCATACCTTGCTTTGAGGAAAATAAGGATTTCTTTGATATTCTTTGTTCTAATTATGAGTTTTTTCTCCTTCTATGTAAATCATTTTCTAAAGGAAGAATAATACTGGATTATGAATGATACTTCTTAGAACACAATAACTATGTCTAGGTTGCAAAATTCAATGTAGAATACAAGTGCCTACTGACACCACATTTTTGTGCCTCTGACTGAAACAACTATTATTGGGTTGATGCACTTTAAATATTGTTGTCGTTCTATTACTCCTTTTTGGTATTGGTTGAATTGGTGTGTTAAGTAGCTCAGATCTTCTGGAACAATACCATTTCAGGCTGATAGTGCTTGTTTATCAGCTGGCAAGAGTACTCTTGGGAGGTAGTATCTATTTGCAGTGAGCTGTGAAGCTCTAATGAATGAAATGGCTTTTGTAACTCCTTGTATTGAGCAAAGACTCAATCACTTCCATAGGTTATTTACCTGTTGGATGGGATTTGTAGGTTCTGTGGTGTTACTGATGTTCAGGTTTTGCATTTTCATTTTAATATCTCTCTCTCACCATTGTAAATGTGATGGTACCTTGATAACTTAAATTTTTTGTCTCAATACTTGTCAGGAATGGGAACAGAAATTGAGGGCAAGGCCTATATTCCTGGATACTTTGACAAGGCAGATTCTAGTGTAAACTCGAATGGCAATATGTTGCCATACTATGAGAACAGGTCAAATTTCCATCTTAGCGACAAGTTCACAATAGTATCTGCAACTGGATCAGTACATTATGATAAGGAAATGGTAAAACGGACAATGCTTGTACATGAAGCTAAATTTCGGAAACAGGTATATTTTATGTTACTAAAATTTCTTTTGCTGTTGGTATGTAGGAAGAAAACATCCTTTTTTTGTGCTGGTATTCTTTCCATTTTATTTACTTTAGCTATAATGATTTTCTCATTTCTTAATCATGATGCCTATATAGGTATATGAACTTCACTGTCTATACCAAATTCAGAAGGACCTAATGGCACAGTTCCAAGGAGAAGAGTTCAATGGTTTTCCTAGATATGTAGATACATTGCAGTCAGGATCTTATGCATCGCATGCACTGCCTGGGGATGTAAAAGGAGCATTGCGAACTGGAACACCTATTTCTGGTCATGATCTTAAGCAATCATCCACTCATCTCATAAATGAAACTAGTTCACAGCATAGTGTGACTGGAGCTTCTTTGAGATGTAGCATTGTTAGGTCTGGAAATAAAAGGTTGGACCTTCAGCCAAGTGGTAGTGATGACAATGACGATGTGGAGATCCTGGAGGAAAAGCCTTTGAAACATTTGCCAGGGACTAGTGGTTCTGTTCATGATGGAAATACCAATCTTAAGCTTGAAAATAGTGAGTCCAAACAAATGGGGAAGAGTTGGACCACTGATATACAACCAAAGCACAATTCAGCTGTGAGTACATTGAATAAACCAGTCGAAAAGACATTCATTGTGAAAAATAACTGATTTTCTAGGTGTTGGAATATCTAATCCTCATATACAACATCATTTGTCACAGGTAGTGAATGTGAACTTTCAAGCTTTGCAAGGCAACACAAGAGAGACTGGTAAAGTGTCTGAATCAAGTTCCATTTGTGCAAACAGGGAAATGAGGCGTATAAATTCATTCGGACAGAGAAAGGATGGTAAGGTTTCTGTACCCTTTTTTTTGTGCAGTTTGTGTAGTTCTATATTGAAATTAATTTTTAGTCACCAGAGCACTCTGTAAATGTATTTTACTCATTCTTTTCAGATCTGAATGGCAGCATGCCATTGTTACAACATAAACGGAATGATACTAATTCCTCAGTGGGGCATTATTTATCCAGTGATAGTTCCTTCAATCGCTTAAACGTTGCACCTCCTCTCTTCAATCATGCACTGAATTATTCGTGGAAAAGCAACAATACGAATTTCTTGAATAAGAGTCAGAATGGTATCCCGTTGGGTTCAACTTCAAATGCACCGCATAATCATCCGTTCAAGATTTCTGGGGAGCTGCAATATTGGAAGCCTCCCCCACGCCAGAATTACCTAAAGGATTTAGATCTAAATGATATGCCAGCTGATATCACTACCACTTGGCAACAGGGAAGTGAAAATTCAATGGTTGATACCTCTGCGTTCAGAGATAAAGAGGTCAACCTCATGAAGTCGCAAGTCCCATCGTGTTGTGCAACCCAGAATTTTGTCAGATCCACATTAGTTTTGGAAGATAAAACTCTCACAAGAATCCCCAGCTTCCCTATTTGTGCTGTTGCTGAAAAGGATTATCGGTGCTCACCAGCTCTAGAGTGTGAGAAAAACATATCAACATCGATTATGTATGAAGCCGACAAGAAAATGCAACCCAAAGGCAAGAATGCTGATTCAAGTATTAAGAATCTTTTTGACCTGAATGAGGCATTGCCGGTCACGGATGACCCAGAGATGGATATATGTGAATCAGAAATTGACATTGCTCCTCATGAACCCAATGATCCTTTGAAGGATTCTCTTGTTGTAACTGCAGCAGAGAATCTGGTAGCATTGTGCAATGAAGGTGTTCAGCCAGGATCTCCTCAACTTTACACTCTGCATTGGTTCGCAGAACTAGCTACATCGAAGGAGAACGTGATGTGTGGCGATGATAGTGATGATGAGTTCGAGGCTTTGACATGGAAGCTAGAAGAAATCAAAAGTTACGAGTACCATTCAATACCAAGAACCATTGATGGTGACAGCAATGCTGGCCATTGCTCTGCTACATCATTGCTTGTTACAAGACCTCGGAGAGGCAAAGTACGTGGACGCCCTCCAAAGAAGAAAGACTTTCAGAAGGACATTCTGCCAAGCCTTGCATCATTGCCGGGGCAGGTGGTATTGGAGGATCTTTGTTTGCTCAGAAAGTCAAAGTCAGTGACCTTGGCAAAGAGAGGAGGCCGTAACTGGCAGCAACCAACAGGGAGGCGCCGATCCAGAAGCATGGCCGCCGTCATGGTCGTAGAGGAGGCCAAGGTCAACCCACTCCCACCACCGCAACTTGTTCCTGCTGACTTGGATGCTGATGCACTGGGGATAACTAGGTGGGGAAGGACGACCAGGCGTTGTCAAAGGCCCAGATGCCGCCGGTGAACAATGCATCATTGCATGTAGCTTGAGTGAGAAATTTGTAAGGTGTTTTAGTTGATGTGACAACAATTAGCGTTTTTGGTGATGGAATAGTCCATCAAATTACTCTGCTTCTTAGCGCTAGTATGCTCCAGAAACATGCATTGGATCATCAGTAACATTGTTGACATCACTTGAAATGAACTTTAAATCTAGCAAGAAATGCTCATGGGATACTGGCCTTTGTGTTGATCACTATGCTTGTGCTCGCAGCTCTCAGTCAAGCTGCCATGTTAGTGTAAAATCATGTGAATTTTTCATAACCTTGCTGATAAGATGCACATGATGGTCGATGATAAGATTATATACTGTTTACTGATAGCAAAATATTTTGTGCGCGCCTAACATGTCTTACATATGCTTGAAGTTGTTAAGAGCTTGTGATATTTTGCAGTAGTGTTGAACTAAAAGGCAGAATGATGGCATTTCCTCTTTCTTGTTCCAGTTCAGAACACTCTTTTCTTGTTGGCGATTGTATGTGTGGAACTAGTGTTTGACGACGTTAATAATAAAACATAAAGATCAAGTTAGTTTTGAGCTTCGTTAGGGCACCTTTCGCTTCTAAAGTAAGTCAGTCCGTTATGATTCACTGGTGTGCGCTCTATACTTCCCCAGTACTAGTTCTTATGCTTTTCGACTCGATGACATTGAGGCTGCGTTTGCACTTTGCACACCAGCCGCTGTTCCGTTCTTATTCAGGAAAACATTTCCACGATCTCTGTTCAGTTGTTATTCAGGAAGTATTTTTTCTCGTCAACATGGCGTGTTAGGTTTTTTTGCTGGCGGTTAGGATTGTTCGTAGAAAGTCATGTAAACATTGTACTCTCTCTTCTAAAATATAAGTATTTTTAAGTTTAATCAAAATTAAACTTTTATCACTTTGACTACTTAATAATATGTAATTAATAATATTTTATCATATAAAAGTTATATTTTTTAATTCATCATTAAATAAACTTTTATAAAAAATATATTTTTATATTAAAAATTATGTAATTTTTTAAATATTGTTGTTAGAAGTTAAAAGATTTTGACCTTATTCAAACTTAAAAAAATGCTTATAGAGCTAGTAGCAAATAAACAACACTTATTTGTTCGACACAAGCGGGAGTGCAATGTTTGGCCACATTGGCCTATGCCATACAAAAATGATGATGATTTCCACTCTACCGGTACGAACATTTTAAAATTACCACTTGACACGCGCTTCCTTAATACTTGAACCAAGCAAGTCACATGCATTATGGCCATTGGCCAAGCCAAAAAATATTTGTCCAGTTATGAGTTTGCTCAGCTTACTGAAAAAACTCTTTGAGGCATTCCAAGTTTTTTTTTTTGACTGAAGGCAGTCCAAGTTTAGTTAGTATTAGATCTTTAAATCTTCATGATCTTTTAAAAAATAGCGAGCTAAACCATTTAACGGTGGTCTTGGTAAAAGCTAAGAAAAGATATCTTCAGCTATAGCGGAAGCTAAATCATTTAGCGGTTTTTTAAGAAAAAATAGCATAAGTTATAATACTTAATTCCTTAAATAGGATAAATATTTAAAATATATAAAGAAATGCACACATCTTCATCCTCTTGAGAGTTGGAGAGAGCGCAAAGTCACCATCGCACTCGAGTTGGCAAAAAATTTTATAATATATATTTTTGTATTATTAAAATTGATTAAATTTATGAAAATTATAGGCCAAAGTTTGATGTCATGAAACTTAAATGTCAAATTTATCTAGTACAAAGAATACCTTTTAATTTGCAACTTTGCTTTGGATCTTGGTTTTGCGCAGCTCGTTTTCAGCAGCTCACTTTGTGTTTGGGCCTTTAGCGGAAGTTAAATAGAGAGCTAATAGCGGCTATCTCTGGCTATAGATTTTTTTAGCGGTAGCTAAATGATAGCTATGAAAATAGCGTATCATAGCGGTAGACCTTCCAAATCAGCTATAGCGAGTTAT
Organism: Zoysia matrella; assembly: GCA_001602295.1. Classification (NCBI taxonomy): domain Eukaryota; kingdom Viridiplantae; phylum Streptophyta; class Magnoliopsida; order Poales; family Poaceae; genus Zoysia; species Zoysia matrella. The sequence continues at coordinate 209,895 of BCLG01000290.1, forward strand.
AGCGAAAGCTATAGCCGGCTATTTTTTTCTGTGATCTAAATACAATGTTAGCTAGTAGTTTCCTCACACTATGCAGATAAATTACGTGAAAATGTATATTTCATCTGAATCTATTAATTACAGTTCACAGAATAATGGTGCTATAACAAATAGCCTAACAAATATAAGAAAAATCCTACATTTTTTTTTCGATGGAGGAAACTTCTACATTTGATAGATGAGCCGAACAAATACTCATCTGCCCTGATTTACTTCTATCTTTTTAGGCCGGATAAGAGAATTAAAGAGAAGTGAAAAATATGCGATATGCTAAAACCAAATACTATGAGAGAGATGAAGATGGAGTTATATTGTGAAAAGAAAATTGATGTATGTGAAGTGAAATTGACAAGTAATTGGAAAAACTGATGGATGCTAAAATAGTGATTTATGACGGAGAGAGTACTAATGCAATCCAGTTTAAAAACAATGAAAAAGTGATCCAGTCGCTTCAAAGGGAAATAATTTTATTATAAAAGAAAATACAGGAAAAATCCGCAGCCAATCCTACAGCACAACATCTGACCCAACGGTAAGATACCAAGATCATTACTTCACCCAACGGTAATTCACGTCCGCTCAATAAATCCACTCGCCGTTCGCCAACCCATCGGAATATCGGATCAACGGCTGTAGACATCCCCTTAAAATCCAACGGCCCAGAAAATTCGCAGAACACCAAAATCCCTTCCCGCTTGGCCGCTGGCCGTTGCGCATCCCGAGCTTCACCGCCAGCTTCCGTTCCCTTTCCCTTCCCCTGCCGCTTCCTCTGATTCTCCTCGTCTCTATAAATCTGCTTCGCGTGTCTCCGTGGGCTCCCGAAACGCAAACTCCCATCCGAAATCGCCTCGTTAACGGACGATCCGAGTCGCCCGCTCGCTCGCGGTTCGAAAGCTCTCGTCTTCTTTTGTTTGGTTCGTGTTGTGGTCGGGGAATGGCGTCAGCGGCGAGGAGGGCGAGAGGAGCCGGGCGCCGGCCGTTCACGCTGCTGGCGTCGCCGTCTCCCGCGAGGAGGAACGGCGGCGCGATCACGTGGGCGGAGAACGTGGCGCCGCACGAGGCGGTCCCGTTGTCGCAGCCACAAGTTCGGCGGGTTGGGAAGAAGTGCGTCGGCGGCAGAGCGGGCAAAAAGCACGTCGTCACTGCCGCCGGGTCGTCCCCTGTTTCTGTTTCAAGGAAACCGGCCGCGACGGCGAGCAGGAGACGGATGAGCTCTTTGTCCAAGATGTGCTCGACTCCGAGGAAGCCGACGGCGAAGGCGCGGTGCCTGCCGCTGCGTGACTTGTCCGAGGATCGGGCGCGCGGCAAGGTGAGGGCGCACCTTTCGTCGCCCTTCGACGAGGTGGACCGTGAGGGCCAAGAACGGCGCAACGCGCGGAAGAGGATGGCGAGGAGCGCGGCGACGGAGGAGGCCACGGCCAGCCTCCCGGAGCCCGGCGAGGGCCGCGTCAAGTACCTCGTGGACACGTTCGAGCGGCTCCTGTCGCTGGCCGGCGGCGGTTCCGAGTCCCGGAGCGGCGGCGCGACCAAAGTCAGCAGCAAGAGGAGGAAGAGCGAGGCGACGCCGGCGGCGATGACGTCCTTAGAGCCGTCTCTAACGCCACCGCAGGCGGTAGCCGAGGAGATCGACGCGTCGCACCCCTCGTCGGAGGTCTCCTTCCCCGCCATCACCGGCGTCGCATGCATCCTCGACGCGTCTGATCGCACCAGGTTCATCCCGTGCCCTGATCAAATCGCCATGTTCCGTTGTTCCACATCGTCGAGGTTCTTGACTCCCGATGTGCCGGTCTCTTCTTGCCAAATTCAGCATGATCAGGGCCGCACGAGAGCACCGGCGGCAGAGGAGACGCAACGTAAGCGCGACGAGCCATCGTCCCTTCAACCTTAGGACCGAGGTATGGACACCGCAACGCTAAATTGCTGATCATCATCTTTTTGACATGCATGATGACTGAAGAAACCATGATTTTGATTCGTATTCAGCAAAGAGGAAAGGCAAAGGAAGAAAACTTTGCTCGGAGGATGAGGAAGATGCAGCTTGAGGAGGCAATGATGCGCAATACACTGGCACAAGGCCTGCCGTTCACCACTGATGAACCAGAGGTATGACGAAACACACCTATAACAATCTCAGTTCAGACAGTTCATTTTTACTGCGGCGCCACGATACAACCTATACAACGCTAGAACGCTGAATTATCACTTCACATCGTGTGTTACAATCCAAGGCTTGCAGGAATTTTCATGTACAATTGCAATGCACAAATATTGTAAGCAAATTACTCTATGATACTTAATTCTGCAGTGCCCAGTGAAGCCTCCAACCAAAGAACCCACAGAACCGATCGAGCTCGTGCTGCACAGCGCTGCCCGTGCGGTCGGTCGCGCCAAGTTCGATCACCAAGTAAGCTGCACGTTGCGGTGCTCGCTGGCCGTCGACGAGTTCCTGAGGGCTCTGCATCGGCTATCTTCGATCCTGCAGGTCGCCGAGCGAGCTAGTTTCATGGAGGAAGGGAGGTTGGCGAAGCAAAGGCAGCAGAAGGTATTTCCGTCCATGTTCTGACTACCTGAGAAGCGAGAACTGCAGGTCCATATGCTTATCTTATTGAGATGCAAGAATTCAGGCCTGGTGTGTTCTTCTGCAGATGGATGAGGAGGTTGAGATTAAGCAGGTGAGAAAGGAGAGGGTGCCAAGAGCACATCCAATGCCGGACTTCACCAAGCCATTTGTGCCGAAAAGGTATCAAATTAATACAATTCATCTTACCTTCTCTGATATTCTGATTACATCTTCTGTATGATCATTGATCAACGATTCGAATTTCAGTCGGTCTCAGCTCTTTAGCTGCCGTAACTTGTACAAGTCCATTTGAATTAGAGTGAAGTGCATTTTCATGCATGCGACTATTCGTTTCGAACAGTTCCAGTTACATGTATTTCTTGGAAGTGCAGGTCACTGAAGCCCAATACGATTCCCAGGGAGCCGAGATTTCACCCCAGATTGAGGAGGAACCGGGTGAAGGTGTAACCAGCTTCGAAAAGAGTAGTATTCTAGTATTCTTAGTTGTCGTTGCTGCCATGGCAACTCTTTGGAAAACGTTGTGCTAGCTGTTAGCAATTACTTCCTCCTATTTTAAAACCATTGATTTTTTATATTAACTTTGACTACTTGTCTTATTCAAAAAATTTATTGAAATATGTAAAATTTTATTATTATTTGTTTTATCATTGATAAAATTTAAATCACGGCTAATAATTTTACAATAATTTTTTTTCAAAATTGATATTGAAAATCAGGTGTCAATAATTTAAAACCGGAGGGAGTACGTTTTCCAAATCAGAAAAAGAATATAGGAAATATTATGCATCAAACGTCTCTCAGTCCCTGAAACTTTATTAAACGCATGTGTAGAACCGACGACATTTTTACATACGATTATTTCCTCTTATGCGTGTATATTTAGGGCTTTTTAGAACGCATGATTTTCGGAGGAATTATAAAGGAATTTCACAGGAATTAGTTTAATTTCACAGAAAAAACGCAGAAATAAAAAAAAAATTCTTCAATCAAAAAGGCCTTAGCTATGCCATTAAGTAGTTACCGTGAGAAGATCAAAACGAAGACCGTCTTGGTACTCTGCTCTGGCCGCTGCTGCTGCACATGGAGAGTTGTTGGTGCAGGTTATTGCAGTGTCCGCTTTGGAGGGAAAGGTTTTCCAATTTTCTGACATGAGATTTGGAAACAATGATGAATTCCAACAATTTTGGAGTTTTTGACATATATTTATTACACCATTTCAGGGACTTGAGTGGGTGGGTGACTCAGCTAGAGAAAATCCGAGTGGTGGGCATTTGTCCAATGGGTGCAAAAAAAACTTTTATGTGTGAATATTGTGAAAATTTAGCTCTAATCAATACTAATTTTTATTTTTATGTGGGTGCGGCGGCACCCAATGCCATGAACATCATAGATCAGTCCATGACTGACTTGCTCTGAAATACTCGCTTCGATTTTAAAATATTAACAGCTTTTGTCATCAATTTTGACCATTTGTAGTATTTAAAAAAATAATTTTAATATGTAAAATTATACTTATGATTCAAATAATTTTAATGATTAAGCAAATTATAAAAATCTATAATATTTATTACACTGTTTTAATAAGATAAATAGTTAAGATTGATTTTAAAACTCAACGACGACAACAGTTTAGAAAGGAAGAGAATAGATTATGCCATGTCATTCCTGCTCCCTTCTGATTGCTGTCAAGAAGGAAGAAATCAAATGGAAGTCAGCAACTGGAACAAGAGAGAGGAAGTGCCATCATGCCTTTTAGTTCCAACTACTAAACGGCAAAATATCGGAGGGAATCTCAAACACAGAGACGATATGTATTAAATAATTTAATGGAAGCATTAAATCAAACCAGCCCGTCTAGCTCAGTCGGTAGAGCGCAAGGCTCTTAACCTTGTGGTCGTGGGTTCGAGCCCCACGGTGGGCGAATAATTTCTTTTTCCTTTTCGACACTTTTCAGCTTCATTACATACGGAAGCATGACTGATGATTCAATCTCTGAATATCTTCTCTATGATAATTCTCAACAAAATATCTCCTCTGTAACTTTTGTTTGCGATTCAACCGGTCCTGATTTGGAACGTCACGACTGCCGGGATTGATGTCCCCGAGAGGAGAGGAGGTACCCATGGCCGCTTCTTCGTCTTGCTCCATACGGCACGCTTGCAGGTACGGCACAGAAATTCTCCGGGTGCGTATGACTACTGCAGAGTACGTAATCCGATTTCACACTGACACCCGGCAGGGTCAACAACGGGCACGGCCGTCCTCGATGGGCACGCTCCAACAGCAGACTCCGTCCGGCTCTCTGCGTTCACGGCGGTCAGTTCAGCACGCCATCCTCTTCGGGGGAATATTCTCCTCGCGGCACAGCATCATCAGTCCACTCGCCGCCTCAATGATTGGATATTTATAGATACTGCACTTCTTGGGGGATCGATCATCGCCCTGCACAGTTCGTCATAGCAGAAAAGCGGCCGCCTTTTCTCTTGGCGATCGCTGGAATTGGTTCGAGTTGCACTCTTAGATCCTTCCTTTTCTTTTGTATTGTAAGTATGGTTCGTTCTTGGTCTCTCTCAACTGACGCCTCACGTGAGATCGGTCCGCGATTCTCCAGGCTCTCCGATGAGCCTGCTGGTGCTGTGGGCGGCGCTCGCGTGGCTGGGAATCTGCGCCACGGCGCACCTCGGCGGCGAGCAGCCGCTGTCGAGGATAGCGGTAGAGAGGACGGTCCTCGCCGTCGACGCCGCCGCGCGCGTCAAGGCGTCCCCGTCGGTTCTTGGACTGAAGGTTCTTTGCCTTGCCACCGTGTCCTCTTCTCCCAGCTACTGACGGGGGCCGATTCATTCATCGGGTACTGACAGTGTCGGGAACTTGTGTGTGTGTCGCTGCAGGGTGAGACCAGCGAGTGGGTGGATGTGGAGTTCTTCCATCCGAATCCCTCCGGGGACGATTGGATTGGTGTCTTCTCCCCGGCAGATTTCAGGTATAACACTCATCAGTCTACGGAGAATTGATTGGCGAAAAACTAACCCGTCATCTGGAATTACACATTTTCTTGTGTTCATACAGTGGTAAATAAATCGCTAAGCATAGGATTTGACGTCTCTTGTTTGGGGCATTTGCAGGGCCACAATCTGCGAGCCTGAGAACGAGCGGCAGTATCCCCCGGTTCTCTGCACCGCGCCTATCAAGGTTGGTATGTTGTAGCCACTTCGGTGCTCTTAACAATCCATTTCCATTCATCAAGTTTCAGACTTTGTGAACCCTGGTTGCTTTTCCCCCATATTTTTCTTCCAGTACCAATTTGCAAGCTTCAAAAATGATGTGTATAATAAGACTGGAAAAGGCCAGCTGAAGCTTCAGTTGATCAACCAGAGGGAGGATTTCTCGTTCGCACTTTTTTCAGGAGGTCTCATGAAGGTAAGTGCAGAAAAGATATGCATATTCTGATTTTCTCTGCTCTATGACATGTCAGTAAGATATAGCTTCCAAAGTCTGATTTTTTTTTTTGAACTCCTGAACATAAAACAGCCCAAGCTGATTGCTATTTCAAACAAGGTAGCATTTGCTAATCCAAAGGCACCTGTCTACCCACGTTTGGCGCAGGGGAAGTCTTGGAATGAAGTAAGCATATGCCCCTCAACTGCAATTGCAGCGATCGTTAAAATGAATGCTAATTGTGCAATGAATCCTTTCTGAAGGGAAAAAAATTGTACTGTAGCAATTCTAATACTAATTCAACGCATAATCAAGAACCACAACATAACGCACACCATTGAGCTAAGATTACACAAATCTGATATTGTCACTGAACTTTACTGTAGATGACTGTCACCTGGACAAGTGGCTATGATATTACAGAAGCAGTTCCATTTGTTGAATGGGGTGAGAAAGGAGGGCATCGGCTTCTTTCTCCAGCAGGAACTTTAACATTTGACAGAAACAGCATGTGTGGTATGCCCTTATTTCCCTTATCTCCTTGATAGCTAAAGTTCAAAATTACAATGTTAGTATAGATCAGAGAAACCTCGTTGACTAACCTCATGGATCACTCTGGTTTTTCTACTCTGCAAACGCAGGTGCACCCGCACGAACTGTCGGTTGGCGCCATCCTGGTTACATTCATACTAGTTACTTGAAGGATCTATGGCCAGAATCAAAGTATGCAATCTTGTTGCCTGTAAAAATTTTGTGTGCAAGTGTGGCATACCAATTACTGAGAAACACTTTGTCATTTGTAAACATTGCAGGTATACATACAGGCTTGGTCATAGGCTAATGAACGGCACACGTGTCTGGAGCAAGTCATACAGCTTCAAGGCATCGCCTTATCCTGGGCAGGATTCTCTTCAACGAGTTGTCATATTTGGTGACATGGGAAAGGTAGACCCTGTTGCTTTTCCATTTATATACTAGTTTCAGTCATGTAACAGTCAGGCTTTTCCATTTTAGGGGCCCCTTTATATTTCGGGAAAAACTGCTGAATGTTTATTATATGAAATTGAAACGATTCCTGTCAAATTCCTATACAATTCCTGGGAAATTTATGTGTTCCAAAGGAGCCTAAAACTGCAATTCCTGGCATTTTTCTTCAGGCAGAAGCAGATGGTTCCAATGAGTACAACAACTTCCAGCCAGGCTCTCTGAACACTACATACCAGATCATCAAAGACCTGGACAACATCGACATGGTGGTTCACATCGGGGACATTTGCTACGCGAATGGCTACTTGTCTCAGTGGGATCAGTTCACTGCACAGATCGAACCTATTGCATCGACTGTGCCATACATGATTGGCAGGTCCGTTGAAAAGCCTCGTTTCAGTGCTTTTCATATGTTCAGTCCCCTGTACTCTTGCCTGATCTTTAGAAGCCTGGGATATCACTTTCTGCAGTGGTAATCATGAGAGGGATTGGCCCGGCACTGATTCTTTCTACGGGAACCTCGACTCCGGCGGAGAGTGCGGTGTTCCGGCTCAAACTGTGTTTTACACTCCTGCCGAGAACCGTGCAAAGTTCTGGTAATAAGATTATTCATCATTATAGGACTTCGGAAGAAAAAGTTATTTCAAGTGCCCAACAACATAGCTGACAAAACTGTCTCCTTCGAATCCTTCAGGTACGCGACGGACTACGGCATGTTCAGGTTCTGCATCGCCCACACGGAGCTAGACTGGCGGCCCGGGACAGAGCAGTACAAGTTCATCGAGCAATGCCTCTCCTCCGTGGACCGGCAGAAGCAGCCATGGCTCGTCTTCCTCGCGCACCGCGTCCTGGGCTACTCCTCGTGCGCCTACTACGAGTCGGAGGGCACCTTCGAGGAGCCCATGGGGCGGGAGGCGCTGCAGGAGCTCTGGCAGAAGCATAAGGTCGACCTCGCCATGTACGGCCACGTCCACAGCTACGAGCGGACGTGCCCCGTGTACCAGAGCCAGTGCGTGGCCAACGCGTCCGACCACTACGCCGGCGCGTTCCAGGCGACCACGCACGTGGTGGTCGGCGGCGCCGGGGCCAGCCTGTCGGAGTTCGCATCCGCGGCCAAGAACGTCCGGTGGAGCCACGTCAGGGACTTCGACCACGGCTTCGTCAAGCTCACGGCGTTCAACCACTCGTCCATGCTGTTCGAGTACAAGAAGAGCCGCGACGGCGAGGTGCACGACCGGTTCACCATCTCGCGCGATTACCGGGACGTCCTCGCCTGCGCCGTCGACAACTGCCCCCGGACTACACTGGCTTCCTGATGGTAGTTATCTCAGAAGATTCAGAGTCAGACAGGGAAACCAAGCTGATAGATGAATGGGTCTCTTTAGAACAAGTTAGCTTCTGTACATAGTGTTTTTTTTCTTTTGTATCGCGCCAATAAATGTGTTGGGTTTTTTTCTTTTCTGTGTGCATTATGCTGATGCATGACTGACACTGTTCAAATAAAAACAAGGAGGAAAATCACACCATCCAAACGAATGATTATCTTGGCAGTGGACTTCCGAGGATCCTGATCCCATCCAAACAATTTGTACTAACTGATGAGTCCTTTGTAGTAGTTGTGTGATTATGTGATGCAGAACTGAATAGATCTGCAGGCCAAATGAAAAGGAAACACAATCTATCTTGTGGGAGGAAGGAAAAGGTCCAGGAAAGCGATATATATATATAAAAAGGTTGACGTGTCAAAGAGATGGTTAAGCAAAATGCCATGGATTCATCAGCATCAGATGTAATTTCTCTCAATCCCCATCCGACATTCCCCACCAAGCTTTCACTAACATTGCGCATATCTGAAGCTCTTTTTCTGTGGTTTGCAAACGTTACGTGCACCTCTAAAAAGTATTACCTCCATCTCAAAATAAATGTTTGTTTGAGTTTTGTGTCATTTAGCTTTAACCAACGATTTTTATAGATTTGATTAACTTTAAAAACCTAATATTTGTACTTTTAAATTTTTCATAAAAAATACTTTCATAATACATATTTTATATATATTAAAAATAATTTATATTTATATAAATTATTGGTCAAAGACAAGTTTGAGTAAACTCAGATGAACACTTATTTTAAGAGGAAAGAGTACTTAGTTTACATTTATAAAAGCAAGAGGCATATATTCCAAAAAAAAAAAAGAAGAATAGTAAGAAAAAAGTACTGAATATTTTCACCCTTATCTCTTCCAAAATATGGTCCAAAAAAGGGAGGAACTAAGATCCATGTGTATAATAAAGTTGACATGGACAAGTTGTTACTCTAGAGCTATGATAAAGTTGAGTACATTCAAATCACTCCTAATGAACAATGTCAATTTAAGTCAAGTACAGCTGATCAGCCATATTGGTGCAAGATGGTGGGCTGCACCTGCTGATGGCATCAAGTGTCTGGAGCACACTGACGGCTGCGATTGAACTTCCGAACAAGACCAACCTTTTGCTAGGGCAGTGGCGTAAAGGCCAAGCATCCCTTTCCCTTCTCCGGAAAACAAAGTTCAGCCCTCAGTAGTGTTCATAACATGGCCGGCCATTCTAAAATCATTAATATGGTGTAGAAACAATAGGATAAAGTAGTGGTTAAGACTATAGTGGTGAAGCTCGGAAGCTGGCAATGTGAACATATGAGTACCATCAATTGCGCATGTATTACTTTTGTAGTGTATATGGTGAAAATAAGAAGCTATTCACTAAGGTGACCTCGGGTGGTTCAACATGGATTCGCCCAGTCAAAATACAACCAAAAGCCATTGAATAAATGAATGGAAATACCCTCTTCTACCTTTTTATGTGGTGTGAAATAATTTTGTCTAGTTCTTTATGTCTATAAATTCAATTGCCTTTTCACAAATTTTTCTGTGACGAAAAGTTTGAGGCAGGTTGACATACACGCTGTATACATATTATTGTTCGGTTACCTAGAAACATAAGGGGATCCAAATTAAGAGGAACTAGGTAGTGTTACGCTAAGGATAACAAGTAACTAAATACTAGTAGTTGAAGATAGTACACAAACATGTGCGGTGGGAAAATATACTCCCAAAGAACCAGGTTAAGCTAAGTTTCTATGTTATATATTTTAGTGGAATTAAGAAAATTTATTTGCATATTCCAATCAACACGCAAACTCCATCTTACTTCACTAAATCAAGTGAGAACTTTGATTTCCCTTTTGTTTGTTTTTTTTATGGTCAGCATTTGCATGCATATGATAAATCTTGAATCATTACTGTTCAAACGGAAAACGCCCATGTCCATTTTTAATACACCTTTCCAGTCCCACCATGTTCTATCTTGCCACTTGTGGCTTGGCCTGAACGTTTTAATGTTGGCAATATCCACATTTACACATGGCTCGAAAATTCAGCTGAATTTGGAACGATTTCATTTCCCATTTTTAAATTCTTTTTTGTGTTGTCACGGTCCTGTGCCTGGTGGTTTGGCTCATCGGGCTGTTCTCCTTGGTTGCTGGATGCGGACCAAACCCCCAAACCCAAGCGGATCACCCAAATCCGACGCCCCAAGCCCCACCAAATGCGCCGTCCGTCTCCAATGATGGCGGCTGCTTCCGTCGTGCTCTAGCTCCCCCGCTCGTGCTCCCTTTGTCGCCGCATTGCGAGGCCGGCGGTGGCGGCCGCGGGTGGCGCCTTATCCTCTCGAACCGCCGGCCGTCGGTTCTTGGCCGTCTGATTTGGAATTGTTACATTCTTTTCTGTTTCGGAGCCCGTTTCCTGAGGTGGGCGCCGGCAAGCAGTTCTCTTTCCGGCGGCGCAGCAAGCGCGGCGGGCCTCAGCCAGGTCTTGGTCTCGTGCTGCCCTAGCGGGGCGCAGACCTGACGTCCTCCTCCAGCTTCGACGGCGACAACGGAAGGTGAGAGCAGAGCTTTCCGCTTCAATCCTCTAGTAGAGAAACATCCTTCGTTTTGTAGTTGACATTTCAGCTGGGTATAGCGGGGAATGGGTCGACCCCTGCGCGAGGGCGGGGGGACGGGGACGAATCCATATGGTTCTCGGCCTGCAAGGTCGATATAGTTGATACCAGAGGACTTCGAGACCCACGGTGCAGCAATGCGTTTTTTCTTTTTCTTTTTTAATTAAAAAAGGGATTTTGAGAGCTATACTGAACGCATTTGTTATTTGTGAGGCCAGCATCCGCTTGATTCTTCTTTCAAGCATTTAAGCTTTATATGCTAATTTTATTTTTACTAATCGACAATCAGGTTTTCGTGATGTAGGATTGCTGAAGCATACTGAGCTTTGGAGATGAGCCTTCTTTTGCTACTGTCGAAGGACTAGTATGTGATTCTTGACATTTTCCTATGGATAAGCAGAGCCAGAGCAAGAATGGGGAAATGGGGAGCAATGTGTTTCACAGGATGATTGTTAATCAGATTGCTGGGGGCGTTGTTCTCAATGAAGATAATGCTTCTTACAATACACCGATGAACTCTGTTCACTCTGCATTTACTGGTCCATCATGCAGGGCTGCTGCCTGCACAGGTGGCAACCGAAACAGTGATTCAGGGAGCCCAAGTGAGTACGTAAGGGATCCTGGATCCATATTGAGTTTACAGCCTTGGATTTTTAGGAAAAGCAGCTCTCATAACCATGAGGAAATGACTGGTAGTAGGGTTGTTGGTAAAGGCAAGAATCTGTTTGATGGCTTTCGAGATAGTCAAGCTGTTGAAGTCTCTCCAAGGAGCCCTGGCCTTGGTTCTGATCGTGGAAGAGGTTGTGGAGCCCTTAAGAGCAGAAGATCTTGTAGGCATTTGGTTAAGCCGCTTGTGGAGACAGAAAACTCATACATTCCACAACTTTACAGTGAGGACTTTGAAATTGAAGAATGCACGTTCGCTCCAGTTTCCTCACCAGCTTCTGTGAGACCATTTGTTGTAACGGATGGGAGAAGAGTTATCAGTAAATCGCGTTATGAACCAGTGCCCCTTAATATTGAATTTTTCAAGGAGGAATGCCTGAATGGATCAAGAATACCAGGAAGTTTGATTGGTATCACTTCTCTACCTGAGCTGAAGAAACTGAAAAAAGATGGCAGAGAGCCACACAATGCAAGGCTGGGCCTGTCTGGTACCCAGAGAAGTAGCAAAGCACTGGGAAAAGCAGGTAATTCAGCATCATGCTAAAATGCTTACTATATAAACTGGTTTAAAGAAAAGCAATTTCATGCTTCATATAATTCACCTCCAATGTATGTTCACTGTCACGTAAGAAAATGAATCAGGAATTCTATTCTTTCATCAAATCATTTTCTTGGACGTTAGAAGTGTTCCAACTGTTCAGATAAACATGAATCTTGTAATTTAAGATTAGTCTTCTGGCATAGCTAGTTGCTTACTCGAGTATTCATTATCTATCTGAGTGTCCAATCCTTTGGCATGATTTTTTTTTTTTTTTTTTTGCGACTGAAAGGAAATTTCATTGATCAATTCTTGATAAGAATACAATTTTGCCAACAAATGATGTACACAGACCGGGGCTTCGTGCCACTCCCGCAGTCTTGTATCATCCGAGACCCTAATTCCCTTATGTCTCGAAGGATGGGGGATATAGTGGATCGTTGCACCTCTGCTTCATTCCATAAAATCAGTAATTCTCTGCAATCTGTCTCTACACAGATATGCTGAATTTTCAACTGTTTCGCCATCGCTAAGCCATCTCGACATGCAAAAGCTTCCATTGTCAAAGCATCAAGGCCATGCTGATACCATTTCGCCATCCCTCCTCTGAAAGCACAATGGTGATCACGAAACACAACTCCTGTCGCTCCCTGAGATTGCTCCCGATAAAAAGCCCCATCCACATTGCATTTCATCCATTCTATTTCAGGTGGCTGCCAGTGGCTTTTCTGCCTCAGTGGAGCTTCCTGCTGCTTCTGCTGGTCAGCCAGTTGCCACAGGTCATATGCCAGATCGATAGCCCACTTCACCGCTGCCTGAATTGACAGAAGTTTCTCTTTATGGCGTCTCCTGTTTCGCAGCATCCATAAGGCATACATACCAACAATAAAAACCGATCTGACCTTCATGGAACCTATACCTTCTTGAAGGAGATCAGTTTCCCATGAAATTGGATGTTCATCTTTCATCTTTATAATCGAAACCTCTGACACCAATGGCTAGGTAATTTACTAGTGGAGAAATTTTTATGCCTTCTGGAAATCCTGCCTTTTATCTCTCTTACTGATTATCCCTTATCATGTGAACTGTTAATTGCTGTGTCATACTTTGCACCAGTCAGTTACTCAGTTTCAATGTTGCCACAAATCCACAATCTTTTAGGTGATACATAAAAAATATGAAGATGCCTATTTGATCTTCCAAGTCACTGCTTGTTCCATGCTCACTGTTTTGTGCTTGCTAGTTAGAGCTATTAACTGATCGCATGAATTTGTCCATACTGCTTTAACTGAGCTATTAACATTTAGCATATCTTAAATATGCTTCAGGTTTACGTGATCAAATATATCTATTCTCTGCTGGGATCACCCTTGGTATTCTATCATGTTGTCTGTCAAACAAAAAGGAACTTGAAGCGTTGAATGGAACGCTGAAGCGAATGGAGAATTTGGTTCAAGATTTACAAGATGAGCTGGAGATGAAAGAGGGTTTAACAGTAAAAGAATTGCATAATGAAACATCTATTGATCATGAAGGTGAAGTATTGATAATTTAACATAAGAATTCTTTCAGAAATTATCCAAATGAAAAGCCTATTTACTTTTGTAAATTTGCCTTCTGGTAACAGACAATAATAGCAAATCATGCATGCCTGATTCAGAACCAATGAGCAAAATTGAAGCGGAGCTTGAAGCCGAACTTGCAAGATTGGAACTTAATATCACTTCAAAACATTTGGAAGAAGAAGCATCTGACTGCGATGAGGTAATGATCTTTCACAGAAACATTATGTATGACATCTGAAATAGCCTACAGTTCTACTGACTGAACCTCTGCATGTGATGGTTGACCAGGAGTTTGTTGGTAACATAGTTCAGGGGGAACTGAAAATTGATATGATCCATCGTGACCTCACAGATTACAGCACTGAAAGTTACCATGGCAGGGACAGCAGAGAAAGTTCCCCAGATTGCACACATGGATCAAACTATCCTGTCTCGCCTAGAGATCTCAGCATTCGTCTCCACAAGGTGATTCAGCATAGGCTTGAAGACCGAATCAAGGAGCTTGAGTCAGCACTTTCCCAGACACAACTGCAGACGATAGCAACTGAGCGAATCTTTTCTCACAGTGAGTCAGGTTCTTCATCCAACCAAGAAAGTCCCCTGTTTATACAAGAAACTGGCTCCGTGGCAGAAACATATTGTCTAAACCTTTCTGAAGATGCATTAGAAGCTTATGATGAAGCTTACGAAGAATTCATGCGGATTGCCGATTCGCCTTGCACTGCAAGTACAAATGGCAAGCCCCAGGTAAATGAAGATCACTTGGTGGACCGCAGCTTAATCTGGGGCATGGAGGAGGACAGTGCTAGGAAGTTGAAAGAAGTGCCCACTTGTGAGCACATTGTGAAGAGTGTGGATGCTAACAGAACTCATGAGAATGATGCGGATGATGAAGATGAGACCGACGATGATGACCAAGATAGTAAAGTGTTGATTCAGCAAATTGTAGAGAGAACCAAACAAGGTTCACCTGTACTCATTAATGCTCAAAAGCTTTTGTTTTCTGTAGAACAGTAGGTCGCTGGACCATAACCCATTGTTTTGAGATATAGCATGTAGTGTCAATTTTTTTTTGTTGCAGAAAAGGAAATTAGTGATTGTTTTTAGCGTTATTCTGGTGATGTGTCTATTTCTGTATGTATTTCAAGCACATAAAATTTGTACGAACTTGTTGGGATCGTGTAGGTAGATAGATATATGGCCATCTGCAGACATCTCGTCGGTGCCGGTTGGTAATAAAACAAGTGCAAACAAAGACATTGGACATTGATGTCCAGACGTCAATGTCAGGTTTAACAGAGCCCAAAACTTCATGCGCTGGGGATTAGTTTCAAGGAGTTGTTCGTTTTCTCTATTATGCGCTACAGTGCGACCGCCAAATAGTTTCTTCATGTGCTGGAGGCCGTTGCCGCCGCCGATCAATTTCGATCATAGTGTTGTGTCGTTGAAACATTAATCTGTGAATCACTGTACTAACTAATAGGAACTCCTCGGATATTAGTAAAGTTTTCTTTAAGTTGAATAATCATTTGATTGTGAAACAACCCCAACGATGTACACCTTGAAAAATGTCTTGAACATTTCAGCGGTGAAAAGTGACCATAAAAAGAATTTTTTACTGTGGACTTTTAACTGTTATATTAGTTACTCCCTCCATCTAAGAATACGATCAGGTTTGATCAACTATTTTTGACAAATAATTTCTATAAATTTATTCAAACTTAATTATAGATATTATGAAAATATTTCTTATGATAATTTAAAAGTTGAAGTCTTATGTTGTTAACATTAATCGTATCTACAGGAATCAGTTGTCAAAATTAAATTTGATCAAACATAAACGTACAAGTTATTTTTGGAATGGAGGGGGTTCAAAATTTAACTTTACAAAATTTTGGGCCTGAAATTTATACTCTTTTTTTTCTCTCTAAAACTGGGCTTCTAAACAAGACCTTGATCTGGGAAAACCCTATAACTAGGGTCCTGCCGTCCTTCCTCTTCGTTTAAGGGGTTGTGGGGGAGAGCGAGAAGCAATGGAGATTGAGGGAGGGGGATGCAAATCGGCGGAGACCTTCGACTTCGCCCGCGGCAAGAAGCGGCCTCCTTCCCCTACTACTCCAGGCGACGATTCGGATTCGCCAACGTCCAGCGATGAGCGCGATGAATGGCTGCTCAGCGATAGCAGCAGCGAGGAGGATGAAGGCAGTCAAGGTAAAATTCAAACCGCACACAACGGTCTAGATTTTCTTTGATTTTCTTTTCCTCTCTGCCAACATGTTCGGTGACTGAATGGATTTTGTTCCCTGTTTCCGTGGGAACAACTGACAATTTGACACTCCTTTCGTAGGCTTCTTGATTATATTGTCTTAAAAAAATACGATTTCCCTTAGGAAACAATACGAATAAAATTGTGAGATTTCTATAGAATCCCCCTCATTCCAAACACGAGGAACATTTTTTGTTATTTGATATTTTACTGGGTCGGTGAATTTCCTTCCTTATATAGACAAGCATAGGAACACGCGTGAATTTTCTGTGTGTTAAGGAAAAAATGTTTGATTTAAGGCTAGGCATCCAAACTTGTGATTGTGCTGAACTCAGCTGTATTGAGTCCCTGCTTTTGATCATCTGCGTCTTATGGCAAGGGTACAGCACGACGAATACGCAAGTGAGAGGTTAACTTTCGCTATCTATCACATCATGTCTAGACGCTTACTAGTATCTGTTAGATAAAAATTAGATAAGGGAGTAAGCAAATTATAATTGGTGGTCCTCTGCTGCAGTTAAGATTATGTTTGAAATTTGAAGGCTTAGTTAAAATAAAACAGAAATCTTTGTCTCAAGTCTCTATCTCTAACCATAGATATGTTGGGACCATGTTTTTTTGTGTACGATATACTTCGCTTGAATGTCTGATCCTAGCAATTGCATCGGAATTGGATTTTTCTTTTCTTTTTTTTCAAAAATGCAGGAGAATTGGATCCCTCTTTTTACTGGTCCCCTGCTTTAAAACCCTTCTCCCTCCCTTCCTCCTCTCTCTCAGAAACATAGCTTATTTATTGACCATCTGAGTTAGAATATTCCTTCTTCAAGTCTCTTGGCTCCACCCTCAAACAAGTTTAAACCTTGGTGTTTTTGCATTCATTTACTGAATTTGTTGCATGACTGTTCTATATTGCCATATTAAAATGTTCAGTACAGTTTTTGTTTTGTTGCAGTAGAGGTTTTGGTTTCTTGTATCAGGATTCAGGATAACTTTTTTGCTGCAATTCTTTCAGTTTCCATTTTTGTGACATATTGCAATTGCCTTTGGTTAATGCTACCTCCTGTTCTCATATGTTCCAGAAATTATAACAACCAATTTTTTTTCTTTCAGAACTCTGAACTAAATTTTGGACATAATAAATTGTATGCTCGTGCTTTTAAATGGCTTCACGATAAGAAGTTTGTTTGTCATTGACATAGCAGCATTCCTGTATCCAGCAGCGGTAGTCGTTGTCACTCAAAACCATAGCTACAGCACATTTCAGTCTCCTGCAGCTGTAGCCTATGGAACTTTTTGTTACTCCCTCCGTCCCGCGTAGAGTGATGCTTTGGGAAGTGACCGAGGAAAATAAGCCACAAAAGAAATGACCTGCACACCTTTATTTATTGCTCACAATGAGTAAATGAAATACTCGTAGTTCATTGATATCTGATCCAGTACCACGACGCATGAGTCAAGACAAAAAAAAAAAAAAATGTGACAGCTCGGCTGCCAATTTACAGTGGCAGAGAATAATTCCCGCCAAGACAGTGAAACAAAAAAATTTAGCGTCACGCGCCACACAAATCAAATTTGAATCAACACACTTATATAAACAGACCTCTACGGTAAGCAATAAGCACTTCTCACTCATCTCTCTACTCAACAAGACACTCCTGCTCGTCCTCATCTCTCTACTCAACAATGCTACTGGATCTAAACTCTCTTCCAGTTTAAGAAGGTGACACAGCAGCAAGACACGAGCAACCTGATGAAGCCCAACCTGAAGCTTCATTTGATCCTGGTATCCAGGGTGAGGGATCCCATACTCTGCAGCGCCGACGTGTCCAGGCTGAGCTTCCTTTTGATCTGAACATTGAGCAAGCAAATCAAGAAGATGCATTGGATCAGCTAGTTGCACTTCACCATACCATTTCAGGTATGACTACTCCTACTTGCAATTATTCTTAGAGTTTTAGTTGTCATACAAGTACCATTAGATCAGGTAGTTGCACTTCACCATAGTTTTAGTTGTCATACATTAAACAAACTGAGGAAGAAAATAAAAAACATGTGCACCAAATCATACAGTTACTACATGGCAAAGTAATTCATGTTAGAATACTTGTCTGTTGTTATAGATGCTGAGATTGGCCTGGACACCGAGCTGCCACCAGATTTGAATGCCATGGTCGAGGAGATGGAAGGTTATGTTGTCTATGCTGAAGGTTTTGAAGTTGACTTCGATGTAGACGAGTTGTTCGCCTCAGATGATGATGCAAATGAAGCTCAAAATGCAAATGAAGCTCAGAATGCGAATCCAGCAAACACATGTAAATGCTCAACAAATAGGGAAAGACAAGACATATATGAAGTGTTGCTTGCAACAAGTAACAATGAAAAATTAAAAAGGTCTAGCACAAGGGAGGTAGCAGCCATGTTTCAGTACAGCCAACGCACAGTTCAGCGTATATGGAAGGAGGCAAAGAAATGTCGTTCGCGTGGAGAACCTGTTGATGTTTCCTCAAAGAAGGGCAGAAAACCTAACCAAGAAAGGTTCCAGATTGACCTGTCAACTGTTGCCACTATTCCCTTGCACAAGAGGACCACTATAAGTAAACTAGCAAAAGCACTGCAGGTATCCAAAAGTTCTCTACATAGATGGTTCAAACAGGGACTTCTGCGACGTCATACAAATTCACTAAAGCCTCATTTGAGGGAAGCAAATAAGAGAGAAAGGTTGAGTTGATGCCTTTCTATGTTAGACCCAAATTCCTTGCCACCTGAACCAAAGTTCATTGAAATGGACAATATTGTTCATATCGATGAGAAGTGGTTCAATGCCACCAAAAAGAATAAGAACTTTTACATGTTACCCGAGGAGGTGGATCCACATAGAAGTGTGCAAAACAAAAATTCAATTGATAAAGTCATGGTCCTATCAGCAGTTGCACTGCCTAGGCATGATGAAGAAGGTAATGAAACTTTTAGTGGCAAGATAGGCTTGTGGCCTTTTGTGAAAAAGGTACCACATCCCTCTAACCAATTCTAATCAGCATTATGAATATGACATGTGCCATATATTTGCAGGAACCAGCAAAAAGAAAGAGTCGCAATAGAGACAGAGGGACACTGGTGATCAAAAGTATAACTGTGATCAGGGATACTATGCGTTCTTATTTGATCTCTAAAGTGCTCCCAGCTATTAAAGCAAAGTGGCCTAGAGAACATGCAAACAAGACAATATGGATACAACAGGACAATGCCAGAACCCATGTGCCTGTTACTGATGAAATATTTGCTGCAGCTGTGGCACAAACTGGGCTTGATATTAGGCTCATGAACCAGCCTCCAAATTCCCCAGATATGAATTGCCTAGATCTTGGGTTCTTTGCATCTCTACAATCCCTTACATTTGACACTGATTTTAGAAATATGGATGAGCTTATTGATAATGTTATTCACAAATTTGATGAGTATGAATCACATCTCATTAGGAGAGTCTTCCTAACTTTGCAAAGTTGTTTGATTGAGGTCATGAAAAATAATGGAGGAAACAGATATAAAATTCCTCACATGAACAAAGCAAGGTTGGAGGCACTAGGTATTCTTCCTAGAAGTCTAAGCTGCGACCCACAGTTGGTCCAAGATGTCATTCAGTTATTGGGCCTCCTAAGCTTCAGTTAGTGGGAAGCAATGAGAGCTGTAGGTTTACTTAGTATTGCTCCAAGATCATCCTTTTGTGTGTATAATGGTGATACACCAAGATTCAGTACTTAGCACTGAAGAAGTGTGTATAAATATCATCCTTTTGTGTATAGTGATGATACACCAAGGTTCAGTACTTAGCACTGAAGAAGTGTGTGTAATGATCATCCTTTTGTGTGTATAATGATCCTTTTATGCTAATATTGTGCCGTGTTTCCTAATTTATGTACAACTGTTAATGACATGAACAAACAAGACAATTAAAAGTATATGATCACATCAAGAGCACAAGCAACGAGATTACTTAGCATTGATTTTAGTACTTCACCAACAGAACTTCATCGATACAATCCCAACAGTACTACTACTACCACTAACAATGCCAACAACATATAAGCACTACTACTAGCACTAACAATCCGAACACCACATAAGCAGTACTACTAGCACTAACAATCCCAACAACATATCACAACTAGTACTAGCACTAACTGGCATTCGTCACAACCATGCTTAAGTTCTTTTACGCGTCAGTTTATCCAAAGTAGCATGGCACCATTCTGGAAGACATATTTTATGCCATTCCACTTTGAAGTCTTCTAAGTCATCATCATCATAGTTGTCAGAGTTTACCTTGTCTGCCGTCGTGAACTGTTCTTCCAATTTGATGAACTCATCATCAGTTTCGGCATCAGGATCGACCTCAGAAGCAGCAGTCACAGCACCTACAGACGCCATGGCCACAAGATCTTGGGGCTCTGTCTCGGAGATGAATTGCACCTGATCGTCGCTTTCACCCTCACTATCTGGAACAAAATCAACCCCGACTTTCAGCTCGCGTTGTTCAACTCGATGCCACCATGTGCCACGGCGCCGCTCTCGACCATGAGGTCGCTCCTGCCGACGCCGCCTTCCCTGAAGCACCTTGGGGCCACCTGACATGGAGGACGAAGGGCTGCCGCGCGGAGACGACGTCAGTGGAGCAGAGGGGGGTGAGCTCTGCCGGCCGCGCTCGTCGCCTCCGGGCGGGTTTGGACGGCCGCCGCGCTCGAAACCTCCCCTGCCAGCCATGGATTTAGCTGCCACAGAGGAACCCTAGCCGATGATGGAGGGCGCGACTGGGGATGGATGGGGCTGGCCAGTCGGGGATGGAGTCAAGGATGGGGACGATGACGAAAGGTGCAGCGGAGATAGACTGTCGGGGCGAGATTCGTCGCAGGTGAGCCGGGATTGGGGCTAACTGTATCCGACGATGAAGGATGAATCGATGACTGCCTGCGGCTGCTTGGCCGGGTATGGGGTCAAGGATGGGGTCGGTGAAGGAGGGTGGAGTCTGCGCGGCCGGGGATGGAGGCGGCACAGCCAGAGATGAAGGCGGCGCGGCCGGGGATGGAGGCTGCGCGGGTTGGGAAAGTAGTCTGGTATCGCGCGGGTTGGGGAAAAATCTGGTGCGCGGTGGGTGGCTGGGTGCTTCCATTATGACTTGCGTTGGGAACTGAGAAAGAACACAGCAACACGAAAGCTACAAACAACGCGGGACCTTTTCTCACTCGTAAAACGTCGCTCTGCGCGCGGGACGGAGGGAGTACGTATATAGCCTCATGGAAGTGTACTGGTTTCTGCATCCATTTTTAATGCTACTCTTGACATCAGGGATCATGATCCATGTATTGATCTTCAGGCAGTACATTCTTCTCCCGTTGATTTCAGTGGTCTTTAATGCAGACACACACCGCCGATTTACAGTTGCTGATTTTTCAAGCGCTAGCTGGGACACTGACAAGCAGGACGATTTGCTGTATAAAACCCCACAGATAGATATTTGAGGACCTCCACCAATCATGATCTTCCCTTGGCGTACATTTGACTCTGAGTACAATCTTGCTGAAAAATCTGAAAGTGTGTATGCCTTTATTCTTTTTCCATCATCTTGGTCTTTATCTCCCATATATCATATACTATTGGTAATCTGCTCAAATGAATGCCACTGCTTTCCGATGGATTTGTTACAATTCATCAGTGCAAAAATTGCTGGCTATCAGCATACCGGTTCTGGACCTGCCAAGATCTCTGGTTTTGTTGCCGCGCGTGAGCCAAGGGAGCCCTTGCGCAACTATGTCTACAGGCGTGAGATAGACAATTGTGAAGCTGTAACTGTGAAGCCAAAGACGGTAATCATGTCTGATCCGCAGTTTGCAGACTTGCACAATTTAAATGCGCACTCCTTGTTATCATTCGTACAGACTTTATATTTGACGCTAGCATAAAAAATTCCAGTATAATAAGGCCTTGTTTGAAATAAAGAAATAAAAAATAGAGGAATAAAAAAAACACAAGAACAAAGAAAACGTAGGAATTGAAAAAGTTGTAAAATCACATGAATGTAAAACAGAGGAATGGAAAAGTAAGATGTTTAGAATGCAGAACAGAAACAAACATAAGATAAAACATAATAGTGCAACTAAATAAAGTTATTAGAAGCCCTGGATGAAAATTAGTACCGAAATTTTAGCAAAACGGGGCTAGTCCGGACGCTGGCGGGGTCAGATGCACCGGAGGTTCATAAATGCTACTCGAGCTCTACCAGTTCTACAACTTCCGCAGAGAGAGATTTGTACTGTGGTGTTTGTTAATTAGCTGTGGGAGGCTGAAGCGGAGAGCAAAGATTCCTTCCCTTTGATCTGAGTGCATTTTTCATTCCTGTGAAATGGGCGTGGATCATTTCCTTTCCTCCGGAAGGGAAAGAACCATTCCTGTGTTCCAAACTTGTCCACTTCATTCCTTTCCAAAGGAAGCAATTCCTACAAAATTCCTCCACAAATCCTTTGTCCCAAACGAGGCCTAAACTGATATAGAATTCAAAGTTATTACCTAAACTTTTGCAGGGAGTCGCGCGTTTGTCATTGATCAGTCCTACTCGAGTCTTTTCATTCTCATCATCACGGGTATTAATCGAGTTCGAGCTCCACGCGAGGAGTGATGAGGAGACAAATTGTGACAATGGTCCGATCATTGAAGGACGCACTGAGCTATACAACAGGCATGAATGGAAATCGTTTAGGAAGCATAATCGCCTGTATGGCGAAGGGTGTGCATTAGACATCAAGTACCTGGTGCTCATAAATGCAATTGAGGCCTCGGTTGTTGTCAAGATCCTCAGTCTTGGTACCGCTCCTGGAGGCGTCAACATGAAGATGTGTGCCAAGACC
>BCLG01000291.1:0-24775 GCA_001602295.1 Zoysia matrella
CTCCATTGCCGCCGTCGAGTTGAGTCGAGTCGAGACGAGCGCCGAGGAGGAGGGAGCCGGGAAGGGGCGCGGAAAAGGACGGAAGGAGTTGTGGGATTAGTAAACGGCGCGTGGGAGGTGGCACCGTGGCAGCAGGGCGATCTTGCGGCTTGGCCCCTTCCTCTGTGGATTTTTCAGGAACATCCACAGTTGACGGGCATAACTTTTGTCACTTTCTGCTGCTGAGCCATGTATGGAGCCAAGTACGCATGTCTATCCGTTAATCCGCTTTTGTCTTTGACTGTACGGCCTGCTTTTCTTCCATGATCTCCGCACTGGATTCGTACCTCTGCCTTCGCTCATGTAAACTTTGTTATATTCAATCTTGACAACTCATCACAAAATCAACATAGTTATAATTAGTGATAAATACATGATCTATTATTTTTTAAAATGATTAATGTGGTCTAGCTAAAATGAAGTGTTGGTTTAATGATAAATGGTTAAGATTAAGTATAAAAAATATAACCATGGATAAAGAAAAAAAAGAGAGGATAGAACTTAAGTTAAACGGATCCTCTTAGCACTCGTTTGGAATGCAAAATTTTTTTTGTTTCTTGCATTTTCTCTGTAAAATTCCTGCGTTTTAAAGGAGGCCTTATCATATTGGGTCACATGCACGTGGGCTCCCTTACAAAAGTGACCAAGGATTCATTCCATAGTGAAGGTTTCACAGTAATTCAGTTTGTGTAAGTTTTTTTTTGAGTTCAGTGGTAAACTAGACACTGTTTAGCATAACTTATTGAAAGTTACCTATAGGAGGGTGAATAAACAACTTAAAATAATTTCTAAAAAATCAAACTCAATGAACTGTCAGACCACTGGAGTCTCCGGTAATGTGCTGGATACTCTGGTCACCGGATTGTCCGGTATTTTGCCGACACTCCGGTCAAACAGGTATTTTGGACGAAATTTGAATCTAAACAAGTTTTAGCAAGTTCTAGCAAATTTCACTTGAATCAAAAGACTAAAATATAATATAAAAAGTACATCTAAGCAATTAAACAAGCTATAGACTAGAGAGCCAGTAGATCAAAGCAAATCTATGAATATAAACAATAAAAACAATATGAACTTGCAACAATGAAAAGAGTACAAAGAGACAGAAGATTTTACTCTGAAGTTCGAGTCCACGAAGGAAATCTACGTCTCCGTTGAGAGGTTCACAAAGAACCGGATCTCACTCGATCCTTTCTCTCACTCAACCAACCACAAAGGTGAGGTTGAGTTCTCCACTAGCAAATCCCTTTCGGGAAGAGGTGAACAAACTTGCCGGGGCGTCACCACACAAGTTGGGAGCTCTCGAACACGCCTAGCCGTCTAGGAGCAAAAGCTCCAAGAGTAACCAACTCGAATCGAAGCTCAATGGTGCCGTAAATGCTCAATGAGAATGGAAGTACTTCTCTCACAATCTCTAGCTCAAATCTTGTAAGCTTATGTCTTGGAAGGGAGTGGGAGAGTGTTTTTGGAGCTCAAAAGTGTTGTAAGCAAGTGCGAGTCGCCTGCCCTCTCAAAAGGGTATAAATACCCGGGCTCCAAAAAATAGCCGTTCGACCACATTCTTACTGACCGAAAACTCCGGCACTGTGCCGGACACTCCGGTCCACCGGAGTCTCCGGCAAATTGCCGGATACTCTGGTGAGGGCTCTCGGGTTAGCAACTTGAGCCACCGGAGTCTCCGGCACTGTGCCGGATGCTCCAGTGAGCCTTCTCGGGTGCGGGCTGCTAGGCCACCGGAGTCTCCGGCACTTTGTCGGACACTCCGGTGAGCCTTCTCGGGTAAAGGCAGTAAGTCTTACCGGATACTCCGGCAATATGCCAGATACTCTGATAAAGAGTCTCGGGTTAGGTCAAGATTTGAATATTTTTGGCACTTTGAGACCTTAATTTGAGTCCCCTTGATAGCACGGCATATCTAGACTTAAAAAATGATAAAAACTAGTATTCTTCCATAAGAAAAGACTCAATGACTTGATCAAAGAAAATTGCGGGGTCTTTTTTTTTTCAATACTCTTTTTTTTTTGAAACTTTTCGGCTGTCAATGCACTTAACAAATATCATTACTTTGAATGATTCGTCATCATCCACCAAAACTCATTAGAGGGATTATATGCACTTTCACTTATCTGCAACTTATTCACATAAATAAATAATTTTTTTGTCAAATTGTAAATTTATTTTAGAACTTATTGGTTTAGCAGCTTTTTAAGTAAAATAAATTAAAAACAACTTATTTTTAGCAGTTTTTGCTACATATTCAAATAAGGTGCTTTGTAAAACGAGCATCAGCTATGACAATCAGGATCATAGTCTCATGCAACATGGAGTAGTGAAAACGATGTCTACCTAAAAAGTTTAGTTAATTGATCTATAGATGTCTATTTCACCGCGTATCGATCTCATGGTAAGGGGAGAACTCGGGTCAATTAAGTTGCCGCGATAGGATGGAATGTTTGAACTTTTCTAAATACTCCAGGTAAGTGCATTTTGCTGGGAGTTGAAGGTCGAAACGGCAAAGTAAAAGGAGTGGTAAGTAGAAGCAGCCGCAGCGGCTTCCACCGGAAAGGGACATCTCCCGAATGGTTTTGCTTAATTTGCACCAGGACACGGGGACGGTGTTTTTTTTTTAAAAAAAAAAAGGACACGGTGACGGAGCCGCGCGCTGGGCCGTGCAGCGGTGATCAGGGTTTTAGATTAAAAACCGCTAATTTTTATGAAATCAATAAAACCAATCTGATTTAGTTTCACCGAACAATTAATTTTAGTTGAAAATCGAATTTAATACTCTTCGCCGGTAAGGAAGCAGTGGCATGGCATATTGGCGTGCCAACCTCGCAATCGATCGACCACTGTTCCCGGGAACTAAAAAACGAGCTGCGCACAGGAGCCAACGTGGTTTAAGTCGAAACTAGGCAGGTCCCCTACGAGATATGCCTGGCCTAACCCTAGATTCAGCCCACTGTTTCGAGGTCGGAGCTGCCTCATCATGAATAATCTAGTGGCTCCACGCAGGACCACGACTAGCTAGCCTCCTCGGTTTAACGTGGATGGAGTACTAGTATCAGCCAACACACTTCCGTGGAAGAAACGTCGTTCGGCGTCAACGACCACGGCCGATATCTCAGAGCACTAATTAAGTAGGAGGGGTACTGGCTGTGTCTGTATCCGACCTTGATGGGGACAGCTCGGACGATTGGTTATCTAATGCTGTTGCCAGGGACGGACCACGTCGACATAGTACAGATAAACTCGTGAGATTTCAGTGGATCAAAGCTGCTATAGGTTTCGAAAGCTACGAAGAGATGTCATCTATAGGTTCAAAAGAAATACCAAGAGATATATATCATGACCTTTACTAATTTTTTTTATTTAGATCTCTTTTAAAACAAAGGAAAATTTACTATTTTATATATTTTTATGTAAAATTTCTGTGTAATTACTATGTTTCAAAACTGACCTTGAAGTTGAACATCGAACCCAAGATAAAGGGACGTTGGCGCCACATGTCCACATGCGTTGGAGCCGGCGAAAAGGCGATCGCTTTCGAGTTTCGGCAGCGACAGCAACGAACACACGCGCACACAGCCAATCGATGATGCTCCGTCCAACACGGTGCGCGTCGGCTACGCGACGGAGGAGAGGAACCTGGTCCGGGCGACGGGGCGAGGTGAGTCCAGTTTTGGCCGAGCCCGATGTCTATAGCCACTGATCGGTAATGGCCCCGTCAAAGTCAGAGTCAACAAGACGAACGCAAGCCGCGGGGCGCGCGGGCGGGTCCCATACTCCGTTTGACGCTTTGTTTTACACGATGCTGATTCCTGTTGACCCCCTCTTTGTACAGGACGGCCGGTACCGGTCGTTCCAGGTGGGTCGACGCGCGCAGCTGGTGGCGTGGCATCCGTGCTGGAGACGGTGAGAACACCGTCCAAGTGTCTAGACCGGAATCTGCACCAGGTGCTCCGTGGCCGTGCTCACTTGCTGCGTCGTCTCCGAACTGAACTGGAGAGCCGCGTCGTCTCTAAACTTGGAAGGGAGTTCCTGAGCCAATCATATATGGCGGCCGGGTGCTTGAGCAGGTTGTTTTGGAGGGTTTGCAACGAAGCGTCCCCCACTTGACGCGGCCTCGTTGACGCAGAAAGAACGAGGCCAAGCGCTCTGATGTACAACTGCGCCTACCGCGCACGTGGTGACGTGGATGCGTGCGTGGCATGCAGTCGGCAAACTGCGTTTTGCAAGCCACCGCTCCACCCTCCACGAGCGAGATAGAAAACCGCCGCCACGAACTGGTCGTGGTCGGATACAGGATACTACTACTGGTCGTGGTCCCTCTCTTGTGGCGTTTTCAAAGCCGCGCCCCATAACTTGCAAGTTGCAACACGTGAAGTGAGAGCAAACCGCCGTACGTATGACCCTTCTCCTGTTCTCCACGACTTTCATGCTCAGCCGACCAAGATACGTATCGCATAAAATATACTCTCTTCGGTTTTAAATTATTGGCACCGTTGACTTTTAATATTAAATTTAACTATTTATCTTATTTAAAAATTTTATTTTAAAATGTAAAATTATTAGTTGTGATTTAAATTACACTAATAATAAATCAAATAATTATAAAATTCTACACATTTAAACAAATTTTTTGAATAAAATGAATAATCAAAAGTTGAAGTTAAAAGTATTAATAATTTAAAACCGGAGAGATACAATCTCTTCTGGTATTCGCTGGAGGAAAAAAAAACGGAAGGGAAAAACCCTGGTCGCAACACATCCATCATCAGGCCGAGTCCTTCAGCACCAGTCGAATGGGCTTGTAAGGCGGGTTACGGGCCTCGGCTGATGCGCAACGCAACGCAGCGCTGGTTGCGTGGGCTGTGGTCAAGCCTTTGCCCTCTCATCCAGCTCATTTAACAATTTCGATGGGCCGTTTATTTGTTTATCCAAGCGCGTGACACTGCGAGTCTCTCGATCCTCCACAGGTCGGTATTTGCGGGGAGAACGTGCTCTTGGAAATACGAAGACTCGGCGTTGTTCAGAGCACACGGGATTGCCGTTATATGAGGCTCCCCGTTTCCGTCCACCACTGGGCAAGCCCCCCGCCGCAAAAAATACTCATCGGCAGTGCTGGGCCACCACCGTACAACGATGGAGTTGAAAAAAAATCCAGTCTCAAAGTACATCTCCAGTCAAATTTCTTTGTATCGACAGAAAAATATAACACTTAAAATTTAAATTTCTAAAAAATTATTAAATTTATAAGATATTGAAGAAAGCTATAACACGAAACGTAACAATCATATGGGATTGTAAAATTTAAAATAAAACTAGTAGAGATTACACAAAATATTTAAATAAGAAAATATTATTTTAATATCGAACAGATAGAAAATAAAACTAGTGAAAATAATATAAATTATAAAAGAAACACGGACTGGCTCAACAAAACCATATATATGTAGCAGTATTTTCATACTAGCACATCATTAGGATGAAAATGATACTGATCTGCCATCTTAATTAGTCAGGCCTTATGGTGCAAATTTTATTTAAAAAAATGCTTCATGTAGGACCCATTTGTCCTACTTTATTCCAACCCATATTTTGCATTTTAGTTGTTCTGATGCGAAGAGTAAGATTAACCTTTTCCCCATAAGAACTATGCATACATATTTGCACTTATTTTTTTCTTTTTTTTTTGATTAACCTTGTAATTAATTTATAGTCTTTGAGAGAGACTCATAGATGCAGTTGAGCACGTTGACACGGTGTTGTTCCTCCCTTTAATTTCGGCGAGAGTGCATCGCAAACTTAAAAGCATGCACGGGGGAGTATTCAAGTGACATCATCTATTTGTATCACGTCAACCGTGTCATTTTGATTGGACTTTGTTCTTTGGACTTTCATCCTTGGCGGCCTTCACTTGATCGCTTCCGCGGAACAACCATTCGCTGGCCATTTGTTGAATCTCTTGGACCGATGATCGCACCATCCAACCACTAGGAAATGAAAACAACAACATCAACAACAGTGGCTCCCAACATAATCTGATTAACCCTAGCTACATGCATGTTCGTAGCTCAAACCTTTCGTTGAGCCCAAAGCTTTAGTTAAAAGCCCAACTCTGTCCATACATGGACGGCGGTTAATATTTGGGTGGTGCTCGACATGTAGTGTTGTGTATAGCTTCGAGATAACAACGACTAATCGCAGTGGAAAACATAAGCTTGGCCGCCGCCCCGTCTACATCGCCGACAATTTCATAGTACTACGTAGCAGCAGTGAAGTGAGTACAGATATTGCTGCGTAGGTAGTGTCATGTGCTAATGGACAAGGACGCCACAACACGGGAGAAGCTGTGAGGGAATGTGGTTTAGATGGCTAGCAAACGATAAGCATGGTCCAACATCATCTCGATCCAATCATCGGCAGCCGGTCCTCGAACGAGTCGTCACTGGTCACTCGGCAAAATACGGACGTACAGTACACTATATATCTACAGGAATATATTTGAGTACCAGTTCTATAAATTGATTATTGATTAACTAATTAATATTTGTAAAAGGTCAAGCATGCGTCTTTTTAAAATCCAAGTGATCAATACTTAACTTATATTTGATTCATTTTTTTCGCATGAAAGAAAGTATAAAGAATTTTGACGCTTTACTGCATCTCTGCCCGCAAAGTGTCACCCAACGAAATGTACTGATCAGTGGTAATCTTCAGAGAAAGTTCATGCGCAATGAAAATTTTGCCTAAATAATGTGCTATTTTTAGTAATTCCAGATACACATTTTCGTACCGCCATTGGATTCCGGACAGTATCGGGACCATGATCATTCACGAACAGGCATCATGTAGTTGAGTCCACATCACCTGTTCCATCCACTGTACCGACACAGATGCAGATAAACCATTTTGCTTTGCATTTTAGGACAACCTACCCACCAACGTAATTTATCCCTAATAATCTATCATCGCCAAATCTCCAATAATAAAATCGTACCGCGCGCAAGCACTTAAAAGGCACCGAAAGCATTTTTGGATCATCTACTTAATTAGTCCATCTCTTTTTAAATTGTCGTACTGCGTCTTATAGGATAAAAGTAGTTTTAGTTCAAGCGTTGCTCGGAGCACATTGACAGGAGGTCGACCAAGCAGCTGTGAGATCGTTGGGGTTGTACGTACGCACCATGCAAGAGTACCTTTTTTTTTTCCTTGCTTGTGTCCAAAGGAAAAGATGCGAGATTGTTCAATTATGTGCACCTTGTTGCGTCCTTGACGAATACTATAATCGGGGGCATAGGCCGCATAGCTAGTGATCCTGATCCATACACACATAGAATTCGAGAATATAATGCGCTTTTGCGACGCGGCCAAGCAAACCCACGGGTGCCTGAAACTGTAGCGATGCTGTCGTGTCCGTTGTTTCCTTCACCGACGTTGTCTGTCTCTGTGCGCCCGGCCGGACCCCTGTGATCTCGCTAATCAACTTGCTCGCATTGCTCATCACTTCGTCAGCGACGGATCAGGTTAACATGCCGCGGCCTTGGTGCTCTGACTGAGCCGGAGTTGACGCGTCCCGCACGGTCGATGGAACGCGGAAGCGTTGCGTGCGGCGGCAACCTGAACCATAGGACGGCGACGTCGGACGACGGAGCTCCACCTCTACAGGCTCGCCGGGGCGGTGGTAGAGAGTCTCGGTGGAAGCCCCTACCGCCTGGGTTCGAGGCCGACCCAGTGCATCCGCGCGGGGATTTAATCCCTCCTTCAAAAAAAAGAAAGACATGTGACCTGGTCGAACAGAAAGGCGCCATACGACATCGGCCAGTGGTTCGGGGCAAAGGGATCGACCGGACTCTTGCTTTCGTTGGTATCGGTCCCAGATCGACCAGGCTTTAATGTGGGAAGCTTTGAGCTTCCATCAAAATGTGTTGCGCTGCGCGCTTCTTCCTCGGCTTGCTGACCCCCTACAGGGTGGGTACCGAGCTGCCGCTAGCCAGTTCCTGCTCTGCCACCGCGCGCGACGCGGTAGTAGTAAACGTCGTGCGTGCGCTCCAGACCGGCGGTATTTCTAGGAGCGCGGCATGATTGATGTCGCATTTTAACATTGCGAACCCGCTTGCTTGCTGTTTAGTTTGAGTTCAATCATGCGTGCGGCATGCTCGCTTGCTTCCTCTTCATTTACTAAGTACTCAATGCGTTCTGAATTTTGCGATAGCCGGCGATAACAACTTAAGAATAGAGAGTATGCATTTCTCCAACTTATGGTTAGAGAGTAAATTTTGGGACATTCAAATGCAAAGTCTCAAATATTTTTCTTGACAGAGAAGCCTTCAATATTTACGCTGAATCCAAGGGAGAAAGATTTTTCTTTACAGAGATGCTTTACATATACTTCACATATTCCTTTATGGCCAAATAACGTGCATATGTGCATTTCATCGTACTATTTACCGAGCCAATATATTGTTAGTGACACTAAGAATTGAGATATGGTTACATTTTGAGATATTCATTTCTGTACCACTGAAAACGTTAAAAATACTCCTAGGTACTATTGGTGTGCCATGCCATTTTACCCAATTTCAAATTTTAACAACGACGCGAAAGGATTTACCCCTTAAAATTTCTTGCAGGAAATCAATCCACCATTGAGATTAGAGTTTGATATCCTTGAAGGGTTAGAGAGCACTGGGTGATGGGCATGGCAAGCTAGCAATATCATTTTGAAGTCTTCTTCAATCAATGGACCAATCATGTAGTATGTGTAAATGCAAAAAAGCTGACCCTTTTGCTTGGAGTAGCTTTCTTTAGCACTCACTCTACTTTTTCCTTCCTTAAAAAAATT
The DNA here is from genome assembly GCA_001602295.1 of Zoysia matrella. Taxonomy (NCBI): domain Eukaryota; kingdom Viridiplantae; phylum Streptophyta; class Magnoliopsida; order Poales; family Poaceae; genus Zoysia; species Zoysia matrella. The sequence continues at coordinate 8,885 of BCLG01000291.1, forward strand.
AAAAACGAAGCAAGTGCCCATCATCTCCCCCCAGGAAATCATACCAACCTTTTTTTCAGGCCTTTTCCATAACCTTTTAAGATGGGAAAAGGCTGTGTGCCCTAATTTTTTTGGTCTACTTGAAATACATACTCCCTCCGTTTTTAAATTGACGTCGTCGTTGACTTTTAATTTTAACTTTGACCTTTCGTTTTATTTAAAAAATTAGTTCAAATATGTAAAATTTTAAGTTGTGATTCAAATAACTCTAATGATTAATCAAATTATAACAAAATATATAATTTTTATAAAAAAATTTGAATAAAACAAATGATCAAAGTTAAAATTAAAAGTTAATAGCGACATCAATTTAAAAACGAAGGAGTACTGCCGTGCCACATTTGTGATGACGATGGAGGAGATACCAAACCCAAGGGCGGAAGGGAAGAGGCTGTTAACTGAAAGGTACACATGCGTTGCACCGATCACGATTCAGGGCAAAGGAAAAGGAAAAGTCAGCAGGCCTTTGTGTCCCGTGTCTTGAAGTTATCTGGTCCGGGTTGTGTTCGGCAGCTGATACTTCGAAAAAGAGATTATGTTATTTATACAATGGAGTTTTACGGGCCATATCTTCCTCCGTCGTGGTAATTCCATCCAAGGTTCACAGAACAGCTCAAATCGGATCAGTTTTCGGTCAAACCAGCTCATCTTAGATAGCTGATCGGTTTTCGGTTTAAATTTTTTAAAAAGTTAAAATTAAAAAATTAAAAACCCCAAAAATGGTTAAATCAATTTGGACTCAAAATTCAAAAAATTAAAACTTGTAAACTGGAAAATCATGCGGTTTTCACTTAAAACCTGATTTTTTTATTTGTTTCGGTTTCATGATTTACTACAGTTTTTTTTCTTGTTTTTCTTATTTTTGGTCAAATTGGAGCCGTTCGGCTGGAGCCGCAGCTCCAACGAAATCTGAAACCCTGATTCCATTCTGTTTAATTCTACGCCAAACTATTACTCTGCAAAGTTAACTTGATAGGTGGTGAAATAAAAATAAAATCTCCCCAAATGTTTTACCATTGCCATGCCGTTTTAAAACATGATAAATCAAACTAGTTTCTAGTTTTACTTGTACGTTATATTACTACTATGCTTTTGAGGAGAAAAAACGAAAGGAAAAACTTTGACGAGTGCTTCAAAGTCTGTACAACTTGCAGCTGCGACCTCACATTTCTACAGTTGCCATCACGGCACAGTACAGTCCTCTTAAAAATCTCACGGATTGGACCTGCGCAAATGGAATGGGATTAGCGAGCAGTAAACATCAGAAGGCACAGGGGATTTCTTGAGGCGAGTGCAGCAGCAGCATCAGAGGGAGGGGGGAGTGGAACCAGAGGAAAAGACAGAAAGCCCCGCGCGCCGTGTGGCCTAGCTGCTGTTCTCTTCCGGAGGCCGGGGCAGCGTGATTCCTCGTCTCTCCCCTCTCGCTGCAGGCTGCCTTTCTCCTCCTCTATCTACTCCCTCTCTCTCTCTCTCTCTCAAGAGGACTCACCAGCTATCAACCCTAGCAGATTATCTACGCCTCCTGCTGCCTTCTTCCTTTCTTCCTTCCTTCAACCCACGCCAGGCTCGACCAGCTTAATCTGACCGAGCGACCTCGCCACGCACGGAGGGAGGAGGTGTCGACCCCAGTCCCCACTGCTGTTGCTACTGCAGGATCGAGCAGGACAAGCACTAGCCGATCTGGGGTGCAACACTGCAAGTACCACCACGGCTGCACATGATCGGGTCGCCCACGAGATCTGACCAGCTGCAGAGCTCAATTTTCAGCTGGCCCCAACCAATAGCCTGCGCCTGCATGCGCGCGAGCTGATCCGTTCGTCAACTACAGTAGCAAGCGTGGGTGGGTGTTGTTGGCATCGGAAGAAGGAGAAGAAGAAGATCGGGAAGAGGCGATGATGCTCAAGGATCTGGCAGCGATTCAGCAGCAGCAGCAGTTGGCCGCCGACGAGAACATGTCGAACCTGACCTCCGCCTCCGGCGACCAGGCCAGCGTCTCGTCTCACCCGCTCCCGCCGCCCGCCAAGAAGAAGCGCAGCCTCCCCGGGAATCCAGGTATTTGATTACGCTCTCTCAGTCTCATGATCTCATCGCTGGCCAGCTGATCGATCGAGCGATTTTAATCATGATCCAAAAATTCAATGGTTGTTTCACTAAAAAAATTCACTTGTTGCTGGTGATAGACCCAGACGCGGAGGTGATCGCGCTGTCGCCGCGGACGCTGATGGCGACGAACCGGTACGTGTGCGAGGTGTGCGGCAAGGGGTTCCAGCGCGACCAAAACCTGCAGCTGCACCGGCGCGGCCACAACCTGCCGTGGAAACTCAAGCAGCGCAACCCCAAAGATGTGGCGCGCAAGAAGGTGTACGTGTGCCCGGAGCCCGGCTGCGTGCACAACGACCCGGCGCGCGCGCTCGGCGACCTCACCGGCATCAAGAAGCACTTCAGCCGCAAGCACGGCGAGAAGAAGTGGAAGTGCGACCGCTGCTCGAAGCGCTACGCCGTCCACTCCGACTGGAAGGCGCACTCCAAGGTCTGCGGTACACGCGAGTACCGATGCGACTGCGGCACCCTCTTCTCAAGGCACGCCCTTCTTCCATGATTCCATCTTCTCGTCTGTTACTTAGGCGCGCACGATTAATTACACGCGCGCATATGTGCGTGGTCGCGTGGATGGATGATCAGCTGAGCTGGTTCGTGGGCCGCGTGCAGGAGGGACAGCTTCATCACGCACAGGGCGTTCTGCGACGCGCTCGCGGAGGAGAGCGCTAGGGCGGTGACCGCGGCGGCGGCGGTGGCGGGCCAACAGCACCCAGGGATGCTCTTCCCGCACGCCGGGGCCGGGGGCGGCGCGGGGCTGCAGCTGCCGTCCGTGCTGGACCCGTCGCAGCCGCTTGGCGGGCACGGGCTGTCCTTGCAAGAAATGTGCCTCAAGAGGGAGCAGCAGCCGTTTTCGTGGCTCGCGGCGCAACAGCAGCAGCAGCAGATGGATATGCCCGGGGCGGGTCTCTCATCGACCGTGTTCGGGTCGGCGAGACCTCTGGATCAGGACTACGTCGGCAGCTCGACGCCGGATAGCAACTCGCAGCCGGCAGGCCTTACCTTCGGGTTCTCGCCGTCGTCCGCCGCTGGAACAGCCTCGGCGGCACACATGTCGGCCACCGCGCTGCTGCAGAAGGCGGCGCAGATGGGTGCAACGCTGAGCCGTCCGTCGAACCAAGGCCAGATGGCCAGCACTCACAGCAGAAGCGCTACTACCAATGCCGCCACTGCCACTGCACCAGCTTCTGCTGCTGCTACAAGCAACGTGACAAGCACTGGCCTCAACTTCGGGGCATCTCATTTCGGAACGGACGAGAGATCCGATCGCGAAGCGGCCGGCAATGCCGCCGGCGCCGGAGGCGCCAACGACGGCCACACCAGGGACTTCTTGGGGCTGCGGGCTTTCTCCCACGGCGATATACTCAGCATCGCTGGGTTCGATCCGTGCATGTCGTCGGCGTCGTCGTCTGCGGCAGCGTACGAGCAAGGGCATCCGAACAGCAAGCAGTGGCATGTCTAGTCCCCAGTCATTCTCATATTCCTAGCTCGGGACGCCATGGACTGGCGAAACAATGCAGCACGCATGCATGGACATTTCTGGATCATGTCGAGATGGATAATGGGTAAGTCTGATCGATCGACATCCAGTTCGCCTTTTTGCTTGGCACTTATTTTGAGATGAGATGTTCATTTTGGGAGGTATGGGCTGTTCAATTGTTATACTACTATAAAGTTCATTCAAGTGCCCATATGTGGAAGACTGGCAAACTAATGTTCACGCCGTATATCATAGTTAATTGATGTTGTTAGTGGGAGTACATCCATCTGTGCTGCATTGGTGTAGTTCATTTACGGAAGATCAAAATGCAAATCCATTGTTCACTGAATTACTTTCTTGATATGTTATGTATCTGCTGGTTCAATTGAAGTGCATGTGTTTCCATCATCTTCTAAATGTTACACGGTGAAATTAACGATAACAATCATATCCAACATGCATGGTAGATTTTCCAAAAAAAATTTATATGCTTCTCCTCACAACATCTGACTACTATATACTCCATCCGTTTTTTAATTGATGTCGCCGTTCACTTTTAAATTTATCTTTGACAATTCGCCTTATTCAAAAATTTTTGATTAACTTCATATATTTTGATATAATTTGATTTATCATTAGACCTATTTGAACCACAACTTAAAATTTTACACATTCGAGCAAATTTTTTGAATAAAATGAATGGTCAAAGTTGAATTTAAAAGTCAACGGCGACATCAATTAAAAAACGGAGGGAGTAATTTTTTTCATGGAATACTACTAGCAATTATAGAAAAACATTCAAGTAAACCACTCCAGAACTATTCCTTATATAAAATTCAAACGCGATATTTATCTTTCCAGTCAGAGTTCGTCATGCAAGTTATCTTTAGTGTATAGAAAGAATAACCAAATCATGTAAGCTTGCATATTGAAGCGTTCACATTTTTCAGAATATTTTTATGTGCCACATCATTCGTTTTGCTTCACAGGATTTTTAAATTTTCCTACGAGGTGCATATTTTAGCGAGATTTGCCACATTATCACATTGGCGATAACATTGTTAATGTAGCCTTGATCAGCGGGGGACCGTATTGTTGGTACCAGTTCCATGCATGCTCTATTACTGGTAGCCGAGGCATAGCAAGACAGAGGTCATGTAAAGATGTTGTAAGCCCCTGTCGCTGTGAGAAATACTCCATGGACCTCTTTGATTCATTCAGATCCATGTGAGGGCATGCTATAGCTGCATGCATGGCACAGAAAAAAGCGATCCTTTTCTTAGCAAGAATGTATGAAATACTGCTGCTACCTTATCTCACAGGCGCAAGGGATGGGCATTTGTATTGTTATTTGTTAACTGCAGATTATCCTGGTTGTTAGTAGTCGGCTATCGATCCTGGCCCATGAACGCATGCATTGTAAAATTATACTACTATATGCTCACATGGCAACAGATTAGAGGATACTGCTGCATCCGAATCAGTGAAACCTCCTCTTTTTTGCGACGGAAAGTATGTGCGAGTTCCAGCTCTAGATCAGCATGGAAAAAGTGTTTTTGCTCGCGACGCGTTTGTCTGTTTTGAAGAGTCCTGCGTTGCGTTGCGTTTGCGCCTGTGGATCACCAAACACGGAGCAACAAGAATGGTGATCACTCTAGCCAGCGAAGCGAGGCTTTGCTCGTCGATCGATCACTGATGATGATTCTTTCTACTCAGTCTGCTGCATCTGCGTGCACGGTGCATGCACTAGTGTCCACCTGCACCATCATTGCACGCGCGGAACTGGTTCCTTGATTTTTTTTTTTTCTCTTCCTGATCTTGGCCAGGACGTACGCACTCTGATCTGTGGTGACCGTGAACGTTTTGCATCGATCTCTTCCTTGTCTTGGTCCGGGGAATCTCCATGATTTCGCGGCAGCCTTCGCGTTTTTTGCTGCCAGGAACAGATGTCTCGTGCAAACGCAGATCTTTCAGCTCCAGTTTTGCATGTGGAGCGTACTCCAGTACTCCAATCTGCATGCACAAATTAAGTGCTTATTTCCACTGAAACTATCTATAGTACTCCCTCAACTACGGAGTACTTGTGGGCGATGCAAAGCTTCATGTTACTGTCAACTGTATACTGTAGTTAGTTTGCTGGTGAGTGGTGACCTTTTCGTAGCAGGAGAAGCTACGGCTAGGCACGATTTGGCATCGCGGCTGAGCGCCGGCAGAGTTCCCGGCCGGCCGGCCGGGGAAGCAAGCAAGCCGGTAGCCACTGTTGACATGTGAGCACACACAAATGATACTCCTAACAGAAAATCAAAAGGAAAGAAGAGTCTAGCCTAGCTCGCCTAGGTGTGTACTAGTAGTAGGAGCAGGCTTGCAAGTTTGGAATTGCGCATAGACGCTAGACAGGCGACTGGTGCGTCCCTGCCTTTCCACATCAAATATTCCGCGCATCAAAGTCCGGGGGCGTGCCGCCAAGGGCTACGCGACAGGCGCGGCTTCACGTGTCCCTTTCCCGGTCAGGCATGCAGCCTGAGGAGAGAGAGGTCGTGCAAATTTTTTAATAAAGCTTCGGGTTTTGAAAGGCGGAGGTGGAGGAGGACGGCACGGCAGGGCAGACGGAGGTGCTGGTGCGGTGGGGGTGGTGAGGACTGAGGGAGCGAGGGAGGGAGGCAGCCTTTGTGGTCTCGTGTTGTCAACGGGGCCAGGCCGCGCGCTTGGTGGTGGTGCTCTGGTAGGAGTAGGAGCGGGCTCAGGAGGACGACGGCACGGCGTCCTACTGCCGAGGGCTCGCCTGCTCGGCGACGCGCGCGCGTACGTACAAGCGCGTACCGGCACGAGGTTGCGTACGTAGCATTCGGGGCCGGAGCGAACGAGAGAGATCAACAGAAGGTCATGCTTTCTTTTCCTTCAGAGACGTGACGTTGATCACGCTGCAGATGGCCTATACTACTCCTACATGAAATAAGACCGTTCATCAGTGAGAGGTCAATGACGCGGAAAGCCTAATTAATAAACCTTTGCGGTAGCCGTTGACGTGGGACGCCGCGCCGGCCCCTTTTCAGATCCGTCTCGGATGCTTCGGGCTTTCAGGGCTCAAAAGCCGTGCATGTCTCTCCTCTTGAAGGAGTCCTACAACGCGTAGCTTGCTGTGACGGTGTTGGTGATTGGTGTCCCCAAAAAAGTTTTCCAAGGCAACGCCTCCAGAGGTGTTAGTACGTTGACTGCTCGGCTCCACCTCCACACGCACAGCCTGCACGCCTTTCTTGGGAGAGGGATAATCAGAGTACTAAGAGAGGTTTTGGGAGGCTTGATTGACCAGACATCCTGCTGATAGCAGTAGTCCGTGTTTCTTAGAGCGGCAGGTGGGAGCTGTTCTGTCAGCGTCGGGATCTTTGTCTATCAAAGCAAAGCAATGACAAACGTTCTCGTTGTACCTCCCATCCAAAACGTTACAAGTTTAATTAAACTGTCACTACTACCCTGAAAGTTCACGGAATAAAAGCGATGCAAGCGAGATCTGGGTGCTGCCTGGGCCACCGCGCCCAGTTAGTATTGGGCCACTGGGCCTGTAGAAGGACTGGCGGGCCGGGCACCGAACAGCTCACTTCTCTCCGACCGTCCTCCTTGGGTCCTCGAGGTGCTCCATGGATATTCTTAAATCTTGATAGCGACGCTCTTGGCAGCTCGAGTCGTCCCAGCTGCAGGGATTCTTTTCTTTTCAGTAATGCTGCTAATCAGTGAGCCATGCTCTTGTTAGCGGTCACGTCATGCCTTTCTCTGCATTATTAGTACCACTCAGACAACTTATCACCTCAAACTCAGCCACCATTTATCGGATATGAGGATGGAATAATGCAATTATTGTATTACAAGTTTCCACAAAACGATAGTGAGCTTGCTATATTTAACAAAATATGCTTGCGTCAAATACAATATACACACAACAATCAAGTGCACGCTATTATAATAGCTACATCTACGGACATCCTAATCTTTTTTATCTTCGCCTCCCTCCTAGCACCGTCGCTGAGAGACATGCCACCACCATCTCAAATCTGCATAGAAGGCCATAGCTATTACAACTTTAGAGCATCTACCAGATCAACATTCATCTTCTGTCTAAGACACTTTCGGATGATGGAAACTGCCACGAGACTATTCGCAACCGCCTCCCTCGACAACTTGCCAGAAATTGTGCATGCCCTGGCCTTCTACTGTGGGGATGTGAACGTCATGGCTTGTCGATCCTGTGTTGTTGTGGCATTCATTGACGTGCAGTATGTAGTTGTGCCCATTCGCTGTGCGGTTCTCCAATGAAAATTTCATCGACACCACAAGAAACCATTATATGACTGTTAACACAAAGGAACCGACGGGGGCATCCTTACGATGGTGCTTGTCTTTGATGCTGCCATTTGCTTGCCCTTCAACTTCACAATAAATTATGTGGTGGTACATTCAACCACGAGAGAAACGAAAGTGAGGACGTCCACCGGTCAGCCATGGGGGCCAAGCCCCCCCCCCCCCCCCCCCCCCCCCTCTGCCCAAAAAAAAAACATGTAGCACCCCGAAGCCCCTCACGGGTCTGATCCTGTGGTGCTGGCCATGTTAGTTATTGATTTACATGTTGCTGTAAAAAGCTATGCATACACAACAATCAATTACTGATAATGGTTGTGTCTATGTGCCTTGATTGTCCTACTGACCGTCGCATGCTGCAGTTTACCTTCTGCATGCACGTATGGGTATACGCCAACCATCATATTTAAAACTAGCTTAGCTAAACATGTGTTTTCTCACCTTATCATTTTGACATCTAGCAGAGCCAGGGGTAGTAACGGCCGCGGCCCACAGGTCCTTTCATAGTGTTTTTTGTACCTTTCCCAACCAAAGTCAATTTTTTTAAAAAATTTGACATGACATTTTATGGCTCAGCCTATACTAAACCATGTAAAATTTGCCCTCCATCAAACCATACGAGACGCTAGATTCATGCACCACATGAAACGCCTAGAGTTATTACTGATTTGAGATGTTACTTAACTGCATCACCTATTATGGCCCTACTCTTCACTGGATTTTTACTAAACCTTACCACCTAAAACTCAATCAGCAGTTATCGGATATGAGCATGGACCAATGCGACAAATATCAACCACTGTATTACAAGTTTCCGTAAAAAAGATAGTGAGCTTGTTATATTAAACAAAAATACTAGCGTCAAATATAATATACACACAACAATCAAGTGCACGACATTATAATGGCTGCATCTAGGGGTGTCTTTATCCTCTTGATCATCGCCTTCTTCCAAGTAGGGTCGCAGGGAGACGTGCCCCTGCCATCTCAAATCTGTATAGAAGACCGCGACTACTACAGCTTCAGAGCATGTACCAAAGCAACATTCATCTTTTGTCCAAGACGTTTCCAGAGAAGATGACAATTTCCACAAGCCTATTCACAACTGCCTCGTTCAGCTACCTGCTGCACATTGTACATGCCCTAGCCTTCTGTCGTGAGTATGTGAACGTCACGACATGCCGATCAATGTGTAGCTGCGTTCTCCAATGAAAATTTCTATGGCCTCGACAAGAAATAGTTATTTGATTGTCAACATGAAGGAACCAACGGAGGTATACTTATGATGGTGTATGTCTTCAATGCTGTCGTCCACTTGCTCTTCAACTCCACTTTAATTATGCAGTGCTACATTCAACCAATATAGAAAAGAAAGTGAGGATGTCCTCCGGCCAACCATGGGGGCCTAAGCCCTCCCCACTCCGGCAAAAGAAAAAAAGCATGCAGCACCTCCCAGACCCTCACGCATCTGATAATGCGGTACTAGCCGCGTTAGCTACTGAATTCCATATTTTCGTAATAAACTATACACTACAATCAATTATAGTGACAATGGCTGTGTCTATAGGCCTCGATTGTCCTACCGATTGTCGCATGCTGCAGTTTGCCTTCTGCATTCACGTGTAGGCATACGCCACGCACCACATTTAAAACTTGCTTAGTTAAACATGTGTATTATCACCATGTTGTGTTGATATCTAGCAGAGCCAATAAGTCCATTGTGATGATCGGTTGATCAAGACTACAGATGTAGGAGTACTAAAGGGTCACGGCCCACAAGTCCTTTCATAGTGCTTTTCGGACCTTTTCCAACCAGTGTCAAAAAAATTTTCAAATTTAACCTGACATTTATGGTCCAACTCTTCACTAAAACATGTAAAAATTGGTCCTCTACCACCCCTTACGGGACACTAAATTCATTGTTTACTTAAACCTTATCACCTATAACTCACTCATTGTTTACCGGATATGAGCATGGAACATTGTGATACACATCAGCTGTTGTATTACAAGTTTCCGCAAAACGATAGTGAGCTTGCTATATTTAAATAAAAATACTTGCGTCAAATACAATATACACACAACAATCAAGTGCACAATATTATAATGAATGCATCTACAAGTGTTTATCCTCTTGATCATCGCCTTCTTCCTAGCACAGTCGTTAGAAGACGTGCCAACACCATCTCAAATCTACATAGAAGGCCACTACTACTACAACCCCAGAGCATCTACCATAGCAACATTTATCTTTTGTCCAATACGCTTCCGGAGAAGATGGTAACTTCCACGAGACTGGTCGCGACCACCTCCATCGGGTACTTGCCGGAAGTTGTGCATGTTCTCGCCTTCTACCGTTGGGATGTGAACGTCACGGTCTACCGATCATATGTTGCCGTGGCATTCATTGACACAGTAACTATGCTTGTACTTTAGAGATGGTGCGGTGTTAAATGACTTCTTCACTGTAGGGTTCTCTAACAAAAATTTCATTGGCACCACAAGAAACAGTTATGTTAGTGTCAGCACGGCGTCCTTACAATGGGTGCATGTCTTCAATGATGTCATTCGTTTGTTCTTCAACTCTACGACAAATTATGTGGCGCTGCATTCAACCTACAGAGGAATGAAAGTGAGCACATCCTTCAGCCAACAATGGGGGCCAAGCCCCCCCCCCCCCCTCCCTCCAAAAAATGTGGCACCTCCCCGCCCTTTACGCGTCTGATCCTGTGGTATTGGCCACATTAACGACTGAATTCTATATTTTCGTAAAAAGCTGTGCACAACAATTACGGTGACAATGATCGTGTCTATGATGTATAAGTGTGACCACGATGTTACCTGAACCTTCATGATGAGCGCGCTCGCCGCACATAGGTATGTCCATGATGCATTGTTGCTCTTCCGCAATATGCTCAGAGAGGGCGTCGCGTCGGACCGCGCCACAGTGTCCACCATTTTTAACATGCCTGGAGGTGGTGTCACGGAGCTCCATGTATTCATCAACTAGCTCGCCGCGCACAGGCGTGACCACGATGCATTGTCATCTGCAACACTCTGCTAGCGCGCACTGCGAGTGTCATAACCCTCTCCGTTTCAATGTCAGTAACATCATAAACTGTTTTGTACTCTCTCCATCTTATAATAAGTGATATTTTTTGACTTTTTGAAATCGACGTTTGACTATTTATTTTATTCAAAAAAAAATTACGAAAAAAATAAAATAAGGTTAGAGTACTTCTAATAATGAATAATTTCACAATAAAATAAATAATATTTTTACAAATTTTTTGAATAAAACGAATAAGTTAAAGATAGACGTTTGAAAAGTATTTTGCACCAGCAACCTCCTGACTGAATCTTCGTGATCTAAAGCAGGCGTCACCCAGAATAAAAAAGAACGACGGGGGTGTGCGGTGCGAGGGCTCCCCCGCCGTCCAGTGCCCCCCTCAAAAAAAAAATCGTCGCCGTTCGTGGGGGCAAACGGACGGGACGGGAGCACCCCGCACGGAGGCAGCCGCTCGCTATGTTCCGTGCTGAAGTCGATAACTTGGCAGTGCATCGTCAGTCCTCCTCGGGTTCTCCATGAATATTCTCGACAGCGATGATCTTGGCACTTGGCAGTGGCAGCTTGGGTCCCTGGTTCCCTGCAGCAGGGTTTCTTTAATTTTCTTTTCTTTTTCTGTAATGCAACTAATCAGTGAGCCATACTAGAGCCAGAAAATTGCTGCGGTCCACTTATCAGTGCTCGCCTTTTCTGCTTTATTAGTACCACTCTCCGCTTACACTTGTCCCATCCGTCCTAAACAGCCTGCACTCTTGCTAGCGATCACGTCACGCCTCACGGTCACTTGTCTTCCCAGTGCCGTGGCTCGGAAATCAGTAGCCCTCTCCAAAAAAACTGCACGACAGAAAACAAACGATCATCATAGACACCCAAGCGATCGTGCAGACACGTACGTCCCGACCACTCATCCTTTCAACGCTTCTATTTTATTGGGTCGATACGACGCTGCTTTCAAGCAAGATTTCTACATTTTGATCACCAGCAAGAAAGCAAAACACCATGGGTTTATTGAAAACAAAAGGGTACTACTTGGAAACTTGCAACACCAAGGAGAGACTTTTGATTCCCGACGAACGGGCTAACTCAGGGTCTGCCAGGTTGCTTGCTCTTGCTGCATTTTCATGGGAAAGAATGCAATCATGTGCACGAGATATACTAGAGCATATTCAGATGTCCCAGATGCAAAAATCACAGATTTCTGTTCAATAGGCACCCCTCTGACAATTTTTTATGCAAACAGTTGGAATTTATCAGAATTAACAACTTGCCTTTTCTGCAAACAATAGGTAACAACTTGCGAGAGGTCAGAACAAGGAGCTGACATCGTCATTATACGAGCTGTTAGTGGGCTAAGGGTTGAAATGCACAAGTTCAACACCTTTTTTTTTAAGTGAAACAAGTCAACAGAGCCCGAATCTGTACATGAATGATCCTACCAAGTACCAACCATAATTGAACAAAACAAAAAAGATCCGCTCAACTAAAAAACTAACTAAACAACAGCACTAAAATCCGAAATCTGTCGATACCAGAGTAGAAGTATTGCGCCGATCGATCCAAAGGCAGGCCACATCTGAGCGGAGCTAATAAAACTCTGATATCATATCTCGAACTCCACTCAGATCTTTTGTACCACAACTCATCCACTCTGCTACTCTGATGATCCCGAGCTATAGCTTTTTTGTCCAGATGGACGATTTACAAAGCTTGGCCTCAAACTCATTTATTTCCAATCAACTGAAACCTCGTCTTCTCTGTCACTGGAACTTCAACCAAAAAAAAAACATCATCTACCACTACACTGTGAACGTGTCTCGTAATCTGGAGAGAAACCATGCTCACTCATGCTCCCCCTCGACAAGCTTTGCAGCCTCTGCCAGAACTTCCTCTTGCCTGTCACCAGAGGGCCTGAGCTGGACTGCTTGCGGAAAGAACCTGTCTCGGCAGCTGGAGTGAACACAGGCGTCGAGCCAAATATCTCAGATAATAGAACCCTCTCCGCTTCAATGCCAGTTGCATCGTAAACTGTTGTAGTTTGCACCGGAAACTCCTGGCTGAATCTTCCCGATCCAAGGCAGTCATCACCCTCACTGCAGACGAGTTTCAAGGCCTGAACAACTTCACCCATACTGGGGCGGTGTGCGACTTCAGGTTGCACACACATTTGTGCTATAGCGGCTGCTTTTGCTACACTGTCCAGTGGTACACTCGGGCCAAGAAGCGGATCAACAGCTTGGCGTAGGTTCACCACATTTGTTAGAAGGGGGCGAGCCCATGCAACAAGGTTTTCTTGCCCTGAAGGCCGAGACATGTCCACAGGCTTCCTACCAGTAAGGAGCTCAAGCAATACAACTCCATAACTGTATACATCACTCTTGACTAGAAGATGCCCCGTCATGGCGTATTCTGGTGCGACATAGCTGAGGAAAGGAAAAACAATATCACATTTCTGTAAATAAAATAGAAGTTTCATCACAATGAAGGAGGATATGGTTTGTACCCGAATGTCCCCATGACACGAGTGGAAATGTGTTGGGTCCCTTCCCCCCTTGCTGTCCTAGCTAGTCCGAAATCCGACACTTTTGGTGTGAAATCATGCTCCAGCAGAATGTTGCTTGACTTGAAATCACGATGAATCACACAAGGACTTGAATCTTCATGTAGATATGCAAGAGCTCGTGCAGCCCCTAAGGCTATCTTCATACGGGCATTCCAATCAAGTGGGGCTGTCTCCCGGTCCGCTCCTAAGATAAGCATACAGGAAAACACAGAGAAGCATTACATTTATCAAATCAGTAAGTTCTACATGTTGATGTACTGTGGAATTAAAATATGCAGATACTTACCATGCAAATGGGATTCAACACTGCCATTTGGAATAAGCTCATATATTAGACACCGCGCATTCTCCTCTACGCAGATTCCTAACAACTTGACCAAATTCCGATGATGCAAACGCCCCAGCATCTCGACCTCAGCCAAGAACTCTCGCTCACCTTGGCCATCACATCTCTTCAGAACCTTTACTGCAACCCTCGTTCCATCTTCAAGTCTGCCCTGGTAAACGCATCCAAAGCCACCTTCGCCAAGTACCTTTGAATCATCAAAGCCACCTGTGGCCTTGTCAATCTCAACAAATTTGAAAGTTTTTGCCTGTCTTGTGTATGTTGCGATGCTTGAGCCCAGTGAACCCGAGGGACCTGAAGGGGAACTATATCGACCAGCTAAGTGTGTGTGACCTGTCCCGGAAATCATTATAGATAATATCAGGAGACTAGTATATGCTAAAAATCTACATATCAATGCAACTATAAAAAATAACCTATTAAATGAAAGTACTGCAAATTTTACTTTTCAGTGAAATTTCAAAAAAGCCAATCAGGAGGGCCCTGACAAATAGTAATATTTTTTGTTTTAACCGGTGAAGAATAACTGCTACTCTACCATGAATCAAGCAGCCAATGCAAATTACATAATGGTACAATGCAACTATAAAAAATAACCATGTACCTAGTTAGTAGTTACACTTACCAGATGACCTGGAAAATTTTGCAAGTACACTATGTGGAAATCTTTGAGACATGTTGCTCGAACCCCTAAATCCAAGTATCAGCAACCATGCTACTAGACAGCAAATAATCAATGCTATAACGGTAGACAAGACAGCGATAGCAACTAGGCTGCCATTCACTTTTTTTATGGGCCTTCTCACATCGACCCCGAGAGGTTTCATTGCCCTTGAATTTCTGCTCTTACCATCACCAGCACCTTGTGGTGCTGAAGGTGGTGAAGGAGGTAGCCCTGCAAAAACATTATATTGGGTAAAAACTAGTGACCAAGAATTTCATCATGTTCAGTGACAAGATAGTTCCATAATAGATCTAACAACATATTAACACATCAATCAGCAAGAAAATGACTAAACATAAAGGGAGTCAGGAGCATTAACAAGAATACATACCTGGATATACGACATAGAGGATCTCATAGTTCCCAAAGACGGATGGTTTTAAAGGAAGTTTTTTGCTCCACAAGCTTTCAAATGCTGAAAATGCTGTAGCGTTGTTGAACTTCGCTTGCATTGGCACTAGATCAACCAGAACCACCGTCTTGCCTGGTTGATCATTGGCCACATTTGCACCCATTACACGGACCTGCTTCTGTGCCATGTTTACCCCAGAAGATACCTCCTCAGCGAAATCAGAGACCAGCGGAAAGAATGAATAAAGGTCAATACTTAGACGAATTGCAACTCTGATTGGTAGAACGCAATCACATGGGGCCCCCGAAGGTGGGTCTGTTAAAGGCTCTGGGCATGATAACGATTTGCAATCTGCATTTTACAGTCATCAGGTAAGAAATTAATGATATCGTTTCCTCAAAACAATCAAATCAATAATATCACACATCAAGCGGATAATATTAGTGTAACATCCCGTAAATTTCAAATTAATAAAGCGGCGAATTATCCCAATTTTCGTTCCGATCAAAAATCAATTGTTCCAAATTTCATGTAGTCTAATTCGGAATCCTTCTTTCTAAATTGTTCCGGTGCCGAAATAATTTAGTCCGTGTTTTTTTTCGTTGGGGCTAAAATTATTTTCCGAAAATTCCAAATTTATTTTTAGACACCTAAATAATTTCTCTAATTATTTCTCTTAGAATTATCCTCTCTCACCTACTTCCTATTTAATCCCTCCTATAAATACCCCTCTAACCCTATTCCTAGTCTCTATCCCATTTTCTCCGTTTTCTTTCTTCCACCGCAAGTTGCCAGAGAGTTCCTGCTTCTACCGTCCTCGTTCCGCGCATCGCGATCCCTGCCGGATTCAAGCTCGCGTCGGTCGCTGCTCCGGTA
>BCLG01000291.1:30820-60469 GCA_001602295.1 Zoysia matrella
GGTGGGGGAGCGGCGGTCCCGGAGCAGCTCGAAGCGGGGGCGCTGGTAGGCTGGACCTCGGCGCCGGGAAGGAGGTCGATAGCGGCGGCCCCGGAGTGGAGGGAGTGGGCCTGGGCGGTGAAAGGTAGGGAGGAGATCCTGGTCGGCTGTTCCGGGTTGCCGCTGGGCGCGGGTGGTATACTAGTAGAACGAAACGACGGATTTTGAAACGAACGTAGAACACCCTCTGCACAGTGCAAACGGGAGTAGTAGGAAATGCACTCCCTATTGCTACGAATGAATAACAAAAAAAAATAAAGAAAGCAGATCCAGGAGGCGCGAGAAACAATAAATTTCACATTATTTACTGAAAAAAAAAGTGAAGTAAACTAAACATTCCTTGCTTCCACCCGGGTCCTGCTCCCTCACGCTCCGAAAGGCGAGACCACATGCTCGATCAAAAACTAATCAAGATCACGGATGAACATGCTCGATCAGCAATAACTAACTAATTGGGATCACGGATGAAAGTACGAACGACGATAGCGTAATTACACCCTTGTAATTACGCTGTACTCGCATGGACAGATGCAATCTTTGGGTACTCAACAACAGCTGGGGTAACCAACGCCACCACGTGCGTCCTCCCTGTGTCCCTCGTGCCGCACCGCTCGTCGGGCGGCGAGGATCAGGTGGGTGAGTGAGGGAGGCGCGGTGGTCCGTCCGGCGTGATGGCCAGCCTGGTCGGGGTTACTGCTGTGCTGCCCCGTCGCTTTACTGTGCTCTGCTTTCCGGGGTTGGAGCGGCGCGCGCGGAGGGGTTGGGTCGGTTTGCCGGAGTACGAGCGCCACTGGAAATTGGAATTGGCTCCTGCGCGAGGGCATCCGTTTCCACCTCCCTGCCCGCCTCGGCAGCGGGCGCGCCCTGGACCTGGACGCAGCGGCGTTCACCCTGCCCGGTGCGCGCGGCGGCATGCGTAAATGAGAGAGCAGCGGCCAGCGGGCGGGGCCACGGCGCCATCGGATTCCGCGCCGCAGCCGTGGGGCGGCGTTCACGTCTGGTGAATTCTACGTACGCCTCCGTCCCCGCTCATTTTTTCTTTACTAGGGCAGGGCCACGATATTCCGTCTGCCGGGAGCGGGGTTAGCAGCGGAAGCGTTTGGTCCGGGACCTGTGGGCGTTGCGGCGTCGCGCTCGCCGACGCGGACTGCTAACTTGCAGAGCAGGCATCGGGGACGCGACAGCAGCTAGGCACCCATGGCGTGGCAGCCCGAGCGGGGCCCGGACTTGTACGCCGTACACGTACGTGGTCATAGATTCTGGCTACCAACAACAGCATGATTGTGCGTTGAGACGAAACTAATGGCTGCTTTGGGCTAATCCTCTTTGCAACTCACCTGCATTGCATTGTTTAGTGACAAGGACGATTACGGGAAACGTTATGATGAGTCTGCTCATCTTGACACGCAAACAAGCATGAGATTAATTATAAAGCATCTGTCGAGCTCGGAACAGACTCATGGATTCCAGAAGTAAACGACGTTCACAGCGATAGTTTACTTATAGCCAGCTCGGCTAGATAAACAAAAGCCCGAGCCGGCAGTGTCATGAGCCTGACACTGCGGCGCTCGTGATCTCGGAACAGACCAACGCCAAGGACGCGCCCGTGGTCGGCTACAGAAGCTCCCAAAACTCTGCTCCCTTCCTCTGTTCTTTAATCATTATCACCGTAAATTTGATTTTTTATCTTATTCAAAAAAATTAATAAATATTATATATTTTGTTATAATTTAATTTATTATTAAAACTATTTAAATTATAAATTAAAATTTTTTACATTTAAATTTATTTTTTTAATAAAACAAATGATTAAAGTTAAAATTAAAAATTAATCGCGACATCAGTTACAAAACTGTTAACGCCAGTACGCCACCAAATACCGCAGGCCACCTGACGCACCCGTGGGAGGCTAACTCTCTGTCTTCTACTGAACCGCGCGAAAGAAAATCCGTGGGACTGAGCCTGATCATATCTACTGCTACTGGAGTGTATATATATATATATATATTCTTATCCACTCCTCGTGTGGCAAAATTCTGAAGCAAGCGAGCACGCCGATTGGCGATGGGCGTCACTTACTCTTGCGTGTGACTCGATTCAGCAGCAAGCAACGGTGGTTCCGACGGTTCTAGGAGATGCCGTTGCTGATCCCTGCACTTCATTTTCGACATGGATGGTGCTACTAGAAGGTGGATTACGGGCACATCATGCACCTGTCACCCACCAACCGATTGGATCGACAGGTCAAGGTTCTTGTAACATTTGTAACATCAGCCCGCGTGTACGCAAAGCTTGAGCCGCACGGCAGCAGATAGAACAGAGTATGTACCGTACCCATGTCTCTGTCGATTGACCTGCATCTGCTGCTACTACTAGTACTCCCTTTTTCTCGTCGACACTGGACAGGTCGACGGCCGTAGCCCAAAGGTGTCGAGCGAGGTTGCGTGGTATGCAAAGTTACAGCCAGCTCCTTTGCTTGCCAAGTTGCCATGCGTCCACGTGCGTGGCCATCTCTATATGTACGGGTACACAAATCATTTTAGTTTTCAGTGTTCAATTTTTAGATAGGGGTATAATCATAGAGATGATTCTTTTGAAGGGAAAACGGGAGACAACCACGGACTCGGAAATAAATTCTACTATATTCTCTATATTGTGTCAAACGGAGCCTTTAATTAGATGAGGAGTGCACGCATCATCGAATCAAGTCCCCAACTGTGTGTCCTTCTTCACCAGAAGACCGGTCCAGGCACTGAAACTCAAGCAACACCAACTTTTCCTAGCCTGATGATGCTGTCACTGCCTGCTTGTCCTGGCCATCAGAATTCACAAATGGAAACCCCTATTTACCATAACCGTTTCAGCAATAACGTGCTGTGCAAAAGCACGGCAAACCTAGGCACTGCACAGGGACGTTTTACCCTTCGAATAACATAGTCCTCCAAAGAGCAGCTATGTAGTAGTCTGCAAGGAAACCCAAATTAAAGGGGTTACTTGCCCTCCAAAGCAACTGAACACTAGTCCTATGCACCATCCCTCTCCTGCCCGGGCTTTTCCATCTCCAAGACGTGGAAGCATCCAATGACGCATCCACATCAACGTATGGATGGATCAACGTGATTTAGATGCTCGTGTTCTCGCATGTGAATCAATCAAGTAGTAGCTTTTCTTGTAGCAGCAGTTAGCTAGCTTGCGTACCCATTCAGCCAATTTTCGGATCATGCTCGTGTGAGGCTCTGGCTGCTGTAGTCGTCTGTCGGTGAGCAATATGCAATGCTTTACGAGATCAGGAACATTGTGGGTTATAGCAACAGTAAATAAACTTGTAGCTGCTGATGTTGGAGAAGAAACCAATGGAGTGATATTTCCAGACAGCCCGTGTTGTTGTGTTTTTGCAGTTTCTTGTGGCTACGCTATGACAGGATCGATCAGGAAGACATATCAGGACATCTCGGCAGACACGTCGTGTTTACCTACCTTAATGCTCTGAATTTGAACAATGACTAGCATATATGCAAAAACGATCTGTCGAGGACATGCAACAACACAAGTAGTGTGCCAAAATTTGTGGTTTGGAGTCTGTCGGGCGTACGAGAAAGCGCGGTCCGAACCAGCAATCTGGTCGGGCTTTCACAAGTGGCATGCATCATGAACTCGACGATTAGTTGAGTGATTGTCGCGATTGCTGGAGAGAGATGCCCTCTGTCAGGCACCGATATAAAAGCACGTTGTAGTGTTTGTATAGTACGGAGTACTAGCAAATAAATCCGTACATTCTACGCCTAATTAAAATCAAGCCAGCTCGACTCGATCTATGATTGTTTCGGTATCATTCCGAGATTTTGTATGTTGCGATTTCCGAAATGCCGGGATCAGAATCTCATAATGGACATGTGCTCCGGTGGAGGAACGAACGCACATTGCCGGTTTCATGTCTCGAGTCGATCGCCTCCGGCATATCGAATGAAGGAACAGATCGAGCAGCGAGCGTGAAGTGAACGTCCGCGCAGGGTGTTGTTGCTGTAAAGCGGAAAGCGAACGTATTCACCATCTCGGTCCTTTCGCCAACACGTGCAGGATCACGACAGAGTCGACACTGTTACAACAACATCCACCACTCCGCCACATCTGGCTCCTACTCCTTGCCTGTAAGATGTTGATCTGATCTGAACATCTGCGGAGGCGACCCGGCCTACCACCACCAGAAAAGTGACGGGTGAACCCAGCGGCGGCGACGTGCGTGCATCGAAAGACAACGCTGGCACGCGGGGGGCACGGCATGTGGGCGATGGCACGCAGGCACGTCCCTTTGCCCCCGTCGGCAGTCAGCGTCCAAAGCGGCAGCAACAACTTTCCCTTTCGCTAGTAGTAGTACTCCGGAGTCCGGACGAGAAACAAGGAACGGATCATCATGGCGTCGATCGATCGCTTTGCCGCGCTTTGGCTTTGCTTTGCCATGTCAGTCTCACTCACCCAGGATGCTACTCGTACGTACTACGTTCTTCGACGAGGCACGGATCTTTTCTGCGAATGAGCCTCCGCGATCGATCACGCCGCGGCATGATGACTCGCCTTTGGTTTCCGGTCTTTTGATGGGAGTACTTATCAATCATCAGCACGGCGTTCTAAAACGGATCGTGAGTCTTGGTTTCCTAGCAGGAACGAGTACAAATGATCGACGCAGCTTTGATCTGTTTCGGCCCCCGGCTAGAACCAGAGTTCGTGTGGTTAACCTCAAAGTCTTTTTTTTTTCCCTTTTAAGAGGAGGTTAACCTCAAAGTCTGACGGCTGCCAGTGTTTCACTGGTCACAGCAGGCCGAAACGGAGATCAGGAGGGCCCGCACAGTCGTTAGGCCGTCGGCCCGGTGCCATGATGGGCTGGAATAAGTGGGCTAGAAAGGCCTGCCTGCCAAATTGAAGTTGCATAGAGGAGTCGTTCGTTGGGTCCAATATGACGCGCAGATCAACGGCCCATTAAGGTGATGCACCTTTTAGCCACGCTACTGATGAAGGACGAGATCCAAGCACAAAACAAGCGTTCCTCGTTATGCATTTAGCCAAATGCTTACTTTAGATACTCCTAGATATGAACTTGTAGTAATAATCTTCTACAGTTACATACAAAATTCAATATGCAACAGGAATTGAGAAAATTTTCCGCATTCTAAATAGGGCTTAACTGACAAATCAACTATCCATGAGTCGGTGCTCAAATGCCGGTACTCCGATACAAGTGTTGCTGTAAGTCACCGATCTTAGGGTCAAGGGAACGTTGGCCGGAACGCGGGCGCCAAAATGGCTCGCCCGCGCTGCCTGCATGTTGCCATCGGAAGACGCGCTGATGTGGCGATTCGTGAATGGTTGCACAAGATTCGAAACTTTTTAGATTAAAACACTTCAAACTATTATATCTTCTTAACGATATATCCGATTTATGATTCGTTTTCACCATTATATTTTTTACAATTAAATCTATAAAACAAAATATTACTTGATTATATTTTAATGTTAAAAAATATACTAAATTTTTAAACCCCACATATCATACTACCATCGTTACTTAAATATTAGTATGGTTACCATTCAAATGTTAGTTTTCTACTTGTTACCATCAATTGCTATGGCAAAGTCACAATTCAAACACTTTTTTCTAGCAACAATTTAAAGTTACCCTCAACTTAGTAACATTAAATATTTTGAAATAGTTGTAGTTGGGTATGAACCAAACAGCTCATGTTTTGCCACGCCAAAAGTTTGGTGCGCCAAATGTTTGGTGAAGAACAATAATACTACAAGTTTGATAAGTTTTTTTTTTTGTGAGAAATGAACTAGCATCCAATCGAAATGTTACAATATGATATAAGTTCGGTAACGAAGCAAATAATTACTACCAAAATTGTTACGGCGTGTTAAAGTTTTGACATGATAGTCACCATCCAAACAGTCCCTAGAATCGGAAGATCGCAGTCTGAGATAATGCTCTTACCACTGGAACAGACCGTGTCTTCGCGTTCACGAGGGACGAGCCGCCTGTGCTGCCACAGTTGCGCCCCTGCCGCTGCTCCCTGGACCGCTGGTGTCATCGCATCGCAGCAGTCGATGGACTGCAAAAGCCTTCGAAACGCAGCTGCCTAAAAGGCTGCAGGCCTGATCCTGATCCTGCATTTGCTGCCCTGCGCTGCAGCTGCGCGCCATCTTCTACAGTAACAGGAACCAGACCATTGGGTGGTCTTTTTGTAATGCTGTTCAGGGCGTTTCCGTCTCAGATACACAGTCATCGCCTAATCGTTTGTTAGCAATCGTTGACCCATCCAGTTCGCCGATCCGTATCTGAGCTCTGGACTTCCAGTATCCAGAAAACTCGCAACGAAGCTCAGCCGTGGGTACGAGATCACATGGCCAAAACGCCGCAGCTTACCGCCTGGTGCGGGTTGAGATCCTCTACTACATTTGTGAAGAAAATTCAGATAGTGCACAGTGGTGCATTAGAAAGTACTTTGAACTGTAATATCTTAGATTGATGGCTGTGATTGTTTCCTATAAAGTACTGTAGAAACAGTAGAAAAAATGCCATGATTACTATTAATATATAATTTGATACAGTTTAATACAGAAAACTGTTTGTTACCTCACAAAATACCGTAGAAAAGTGCTCCGGAGCGGGTGTACATCGTCGTGCACACCGTACCACGCAGGACGGGCTGGCAGAATCCGGAGCACTGCTCATGTACGACGCCACCCCGGATCAAATCGACGTACTGTATCAGCTGTGCTGCTGTGGAGGATGGAGGTCGTCGTCCCGACAGGAGGCGCACGGCGCGGCCAGGACAGGCCGGACCGCGCGGGACGCCGAGCGCGGTGACCGACGCTGACGGGTCATCAGGTCTCAAGCCTGAACCGAACGTTTGCCTCGCTCGCTTGCTGGCTCGGTGCGCAATCCGGACTAGTGACCAGCCGATGAAGGCTCCATTTCACCGTAATGTTTATAAGCGGAGACAAACAGCATCGTAATGTTCCGATGAAGATGCACGCCCGGGATTATCGTTCCAGTTTAGAGTTAACACCCAGCACGACGTGCAGTGCCCGTACCACACGGTGGCCGTGCACGGTGGTGCACTGGTGACGCCGAACACGAGGAAAGCAGCGGTCCATTTCAGCAGCTACAGTACTTTTTTGTTTTAGCGATGCTTTTGAGCTTTTTAAAAAATTGGACTAAGTTAAAAATTAGTTGATAATTTTTAGGTGCTAAATTTTATAATATATATTTATTTTTTTACATTAAAAGTTAAAAATAATTCTCAGTGAGCTTTTTAATTTTTAATTTATTTTTGTAAAAATTAATTTTTTAATATTTTAAAAACGAGTTTTTTAAAAGCTTTTGAATCCAGCTTTTCAGCTGAAACAACCCACAACCAGCCCGTAGTCTGTACAACAGTCCAAAACTACGAAAAAGCTTACGCACGCCACCTTCCCTGCGCCGCTCATCCTGCCCTGGTCTACCTGACCTCTACGCGCTAAAGCTGCCAGCAAGCCCCATCGAGCCGAGCGCACGCCAGCAGCTCGTCGAGCCACGCCGCGTCGACGTCGTCCATCTCCGCCGCGTCCTGCTTCTTCATCGCGGCCGCCGCGGGGTCGGGGACCGGCCACGGCACGCGCGGCGGCGGCGGCTCGGCGGCGCGCGTGTCGACGGAGGCCATGACGGTGGACGCGGCGCAGGAGAAGGACGGCCCGCAGGTCTCCTCGTCGCCGTTGATCGTCACGAACCCGGCCGCCGCGTCGTCGGAGATCTCCGCCTCCAGGTACCGCATCACCTCCGCCACGGCCTCCTCCGCGATGCCCGCGTAGCAGCTTTCCTCGTCCTCGTTCAGCAGCAGCAGCAGCGGCAGCCCCTGCTGCTTCGCGTCGACCTCCTCCGGTTCCGCGCCGACGGCCTCCACGTCCTCGTCCACCTCGCCGCCGCGCTTCCGCTTCCGCGCGCCGGGCGCGTCCTCCCCGCCCGATGCCGCTTCCGCCTCCATCTCAGCCCCAACCAAGCACGCGTCCTCTACTACCACGGCTACTAGCACGGGAGAGCCGGCCGTAGACTGGAGCGCGACGAGATGCTCGAGGATACAGAGCTGTTACACTCGTCGTAGGGTGTGGTCGGCGCCAGGGGCCGCGACCCCGCACGCGCTTTATATAGCCGCCGGCGCCGCGACGTGGCCGCTTTCTCGCTTTGCCGATCCGCGTCCGGGGGCCGGCCCCGCGTCTCGGCGAGCGCGCGACGTGTGGGGGAACGAGTACGACGCGTCCTGGCGGTGTCGCGTAGCGCCCTCCGCGCTTGACCTGGGTCATGGCAGTTTTGAACAACGTCGTGGTGCACCTCCCGCGCCGTCGCGTGCGGGGCAGGTGGTGGCCGAGAGTAATGGCCCGTTCCTCGTATGGAACCGCACCGCGCAGCGCGCCAACCACCCAGACCTTCTTTCTTTCTCGGTGAAAACTGAAAGCTGGTTGAATCGCAGCGGTCCGTGTCCATGTGCTCGGCCTCCGTCCCGGCGCCAGCTCGCATTCTATATCCGTCCGTGCAGCGCCGGCTGGGGTTGCTCGTACTGCAACGTTACTTGCCGCGGCGGCAGCAGCCAGACAGCCAGCAGGCTGCTTTTGACCGAGACGCGAGAGAAAACGGAAGGGGGTGACGTTCGCCAACCACCGCTCAGCTGGGGCAGAGGAACTCCCGAAGCGGAAGGAAAAAGATGATATCGGCGCGCTCCAAACGACGCGCGGAACCGGGAAACTGACGGGTGACGGGCACGGTGAAGTCAGGGGCGGCACAGGGGCATGACATGAGAGCGACGGTTTAGGTCTAGGGCCCAAGAAAGATATTTTAAAAATTTATTCACATTACTTTTTATATAGATATATCCAGCGACTATAAAAAATTATAAAATTTTAAAAAAAAATTCTTTGTTCTAAAGAGACTAGAAGTCTAATTTGACACGAAGACGAGCTGTCAACATATATTCAACATATATTGCATATATATCATCTTTTTTACTCTTTTTAATTTTCGTGCATATACAAGTGAGTTATAAAATAGAACGAAGAGAGTATATTTAGTTAGTTATAAGAATGAAATATATCTATTGCTATATTTTTTTTATTATATATACATATTATGTAAGTATATATTTTAGACATGTTCAGAAGCTTTAAAAGCTGCTGCAGCTGCGACTGTAGCAGCACCGCAGCAGTCTTCTCACTTGTAGTGTGCTACAGTAGTAAAGTATTGAACGGTTGCTGCGACAATTACTGATGCGAACACACTCTAATCAAAGCCCAATCACCAAGTTCGTCCAAAAGGCTTCAAAAATGTAGAGTTCGCACTGGGTGAAGTGGCGAGTTTGTCGCAAACTGGCGACCCGCCGAATTCGCTCGCCCGTCGACTCCCTAACCACCATATCGCGCGCGATGGGCTGCATCTGCGTGGATTGGAAGGAGACGACGTGCCAAACCGATCGATCAGCGTGTCTCACGCGCACAGCAGGTTTCTCCGTCGGCGTCACGTATGGACGCCCCGATCTGACCTGTGAGTACGCGCGCAGATTAATTAAGCGGCCCGAATCGCGTCATCGTTGGGTTGGATTCTTCGACGCCTCCACACGGAGCACAGGAGTCGAGTGCGAGCGACTCGACGAGGGCCTCCACGGGCTTGGCACGGGGGAACCCAACCTACTACCAGCCTCCAGGCCTCGTCACAGGTTGGACCGGCCCAATTATACGACTCAAAGCATCCTTCCTGCTCGACTCCAGTAACTAAGGTGAAATGTGTCTGAGGTAATTATACATATAATGTGTTCTTTTGACATTCTTTTCATTTTTAAAAATCAAAAGTTTACATTGGAAGCTTAAAAAAATATAAAAATATACCTTTGGATATCTTGTGTTAACGTTAAATATATCATAATAAAATTTCATTAAATTTGAATTCAAATTACGAGACCAAACTAATACAATAACTTTGGAAGACTTTAAGAATAAATTAAAGAGCACCTACACGAAGAGCTCGATAAGACGAACTTAACCAAATAACTTCGTGAACTTTAAGAATTTGAGGGAACTTATTTTAAATTTGTAACCTTCAAAAAGAATTCAAAACATTAACGAAACAACTTCAGAAACTTAGAATAAATCGGAGAGCATCTGAAGAACCTAACGAAATAATTTTAAGAACTTAAGAGAATTTTTTTGAATTCTTAAAGATTAACCTCTCAGTGTAAGTGTTCTCAAAGTTGTTTCATTAATTTAATCTCGTAATTTAAATTTGAATTTAATTATATTTTATTATGATATTTTTTAAAATTAACACAAAATATACAAGGGTATATTTTTATAATTTTTAAGCTTCTAAAGTTAACTTTTAATTTTTTTTAATAAAAACTGATTTACGTGCACAGATGCGCAGCTGCAAAAATGTCCCGATGCAGCGCTCGCCGTCCGATACACGCGGGGCGGTGGATGGCTGCCAACGTCGATCTGATGTCAGTGGATCTTCGTTCCGAGGCGAGGAGAAAGACAAACGCCGACGCCTGACGCGGAAGGATAGAGAAGGAAGAGAGAGACAAGCGGGAAATGGATAAGTGTGAGATAGGGCCCGCAGCACAGGATCTTTTCTCACTGCACGGCACACATACCCACCCATATACCTAGCATTCGATGGAGCATCCGACGGCCGAGACAAATCCGGTGACGTGGCATGCTGAGGGCGCTGGGCGGGGGCGCGGTATGTCGAAAAAGGCTGTGTAAAGCCGAACCGAGATCCAAACCCAGTGGCCGCCGTCAGTGGACTTTTTTTTTTATTATTAACATTATTTTTATTAAAATTATAAAACTAACATGATCTTTCCGCTTTACCAAAAATATCCACACTGGATGGTTTCATAATTTTAGTAAAAGATAATATTAATATTAAATCGCTGTCAGCACCTCAAACGTGAAAACTTTTAAACTCTAAAATGACTAATTGGGGCGAAGAGAGTATCAATGGTCCAAAGAAAACTGCCGCTGGCAGCTGCCGCTCCAACTAACCCAAGAAGCGGACTTTTCACCGGCAAAACAGAGCACCAGGCAGCTGTGCAGGCAGGTTGCTGTCCAAGTGTGGTATACTCCACTGACCAGTGCCCATCATTCCAAGCATCTGAAAGAACTTCTCAACGCAACGTGATTTTAGCACACATGCTCTCGGGGTGATTTGACAGCTGCTTGGCGCTCTGTTTGCCGGTGAAAAGTCCGCTTCTTGAGTTAGTTGGAGCCGCAGATGACATGCTCCCGGGGTCGTCGATCGGCGGCCGTGTCAGTTGGCCGCCGATACACGATGGGAACCGCCTTTTCCTTTTGGGCACTTGGGCGTGTTGGGGAAAGAAGCAACCAAGCCCGCTTTTATGCATGATTGCGATGGCCTTTAAACTAATAAGGGCTCGCTGATCCCGATCAGCCAACCAAACACATCCTCCCTCCTCGTGCTGATGAAGCAGGAGATGCCCCCTCGCGGATCACAGTGGCCTTTTCTTTTTAGAAGCCATTGGGCCTGGCGGATTTGGTTTAGTTGCATAAAACTACTGTGTTGAATTTCCTGAACCAATCTAGCGCCGCGTCTGAAGTCCCCGCTCACAAGTCACGTCATGGAACGCAAAAAATGGTACTGCTACTACCAGTAGAGGCTCCAGGTTTGCAAATTGCAAGTTGCAAACGCCTCACTGTCCTTCACATGAAAAGGGCAACCATGATTTGACGTCTTTAGCATTTTTAATGCGCAAGAATTAGTCAAACACCACTGGGATCAAGCTCACCGACACTCCTTCAGCTAGTATTAGATCAACGCTTGCATGGCCCATGGAACTCCATGGTTTACAAATCGGATCGGTTTTCGTAAAACCCAGTAAAACACCGACACTTCTTCCAACCGAACGGTTTCCACAAACACTAGTAAAACCAAACCGTTTCGGTATGGATGGCTGAATTTTTTGGAAAATATTTAAAAATTTAAAAATTGAAAAAGCATAAAATTAAAATCAGTCAAACGGTGAAATCGTTTTAGATTTAAAATTTTAAAGTACAAAATCAGTGAAATGGACAGTTTACTTATAACAGTTCAACAAAATTTCATTTAAATTTTGATTTTCTTTATTTGTAGTGGTTTTCGACCTTTCGCCGAATTTCTCAATTTTCCGTGAAACCGGTGGAAGCGGACCCAAGAGTTTAAACGAAATCATTACTTTACTGAGGTCTTTACCCGTTCATTTCCTCATGGAGCATCAGGTAATTTAAAGATACACTTGCAGTCTTCACAGATAAAAGTGAAGCGTAATTTGCATTATAATAAGGGAAAAACTGACAATACAGTACCCTACATTCGTATGACTACCAATTATACAATCAAACGATTTAGATTACATAATTAAGACAAAAAAACACCCAAATGGTACTCCTACTTGTACTAACAACCCCAGGATCAACATAAAAGACAATCATTATTACAAAAAGGAACAGGAAAAAACAAATCTTTCAAGCCTCTCACACTGACCAGCAACTCCGTAATCCACAACCACCTCCTTACCATATCACTCCCTGGTTTTCCCTCCCCCGCCAAACTTCGTAAGATGCAAATTGGAAAGAATTTACAGCGACCGACGGTTTCTGCTTCGGCTTCCTAATAGGGGGACTTGCTTGAATCGACGTGAAAAAAAGTACGCAAATCAATTTTTTTTTACGCAAAATTTTGCAATGCGGCCCCTCGAAGGCTGGCGACGAGACTAGAAGGTCCACTTCCAGATCTTGACTCGGATCCTGACCTGGCACACGCGCGCGACGGTGGTCGCCGCCCCGGTCGCGGGCGGCACATCGTCGACGGCGACCGCCGGCGATGGCGCGTCAGCTTCTGCCTTCGACGGCGCGTCAGCTGCTGCCTTCGACGGCGCGTCAGCGGCCGGCTTCGACTTGGATGGCGCGTCGGCGGCCGGCTTCGACTTGGATGGCGCGTCTGCCGCCTTGGTCAGCTTCTTCTTCTTCGCCAGGGGCGCGGGCGCGGGTGCGGCCACCTTGATGCCTTCGCAGTGAACCTGGATGCCAATCTTCTTGGTCTTGAGCCCGCCGACCTTGACCCCGGCCTTGGTCTCCAGGTCGAGGGTGATGGGGAAGCTGCCGGACTTCTTGATATCGGAGCTCGCGGCGGCAGGGTCGACCGGGAGCGCGGACGCGGTAACAGTGGCGTTGATGACGGTGATGTTCCCGGCCTCGTGCGCGAACCCGGGCACGGTGGCCTCCCCGAGCGGGACGGCGTTGCCGGCCGTGGCCGCGGTGACGGTGAAGTCGTCGTAGAAGTACACGAGCTTCTTGTTGGGGTTCTTGGCGGTGAGCGTGAAGTCGACCGCGTCGGTGAGCGTGGGCGCGGCGGCGGAGGACGAGAGGCTGAGCTTGGAGACGCGCGCGACGGAGAGCGTGAAGGCCGGGCGGTGCGGGCGGTACAGCAGGTAGAAAGCGCCGCCGACGACGGCGGCGATGAAGGCGAGGAGGAGGACGACGAGGACGGTCCAGAAGAAGCAGCAGCAGCAGCTGAACGGGCAGGACGGGCCGCGCCGGCGCTTGCCGCCCCCCTGCTGCGGGCGGTAGATGGGCCGCTGGTACATCTTGGGCGCGCCGGTGCCGCCGCCTGCCGGCGGCTGCGGGGTGGGCTTGCCGTTGGAAGACATTGCCACGGCTCCGCGCGCGCGACCGCAGGGGAGGACGAGCTCAGGGACGCCGCGCTGCTGCGTGTCACAGGGACGGCGTGAGCTTGGTGGGAGGTGTGACGGAGGAGATATCTATAGGTGAGGACGGAGGAAGGGGATGAGGTGCTGGAGAAGCCGCAGGGCAAAAGGGACGGGGCACCTCACGGATGATGGTTCGACCTCACCAAATCATTTGTTGCTTGCTAGTAGTAGTACTGCCTTTCCTTTCACTTTCCAGATTGGTAGTAGCTGGTTTTTTTCCCCCCGACAATTATTCTGTCTGATGGTCGATTAAGCTGGTGTTTACGGGAGCTTAATTACGAGGAGCCAATAGGAAATAGTCAATCCTATGCTGAGGCATTGCCCAAGATTAAATCCCGTCAGGCAAAATGCGAGGTTTTTGTATATTGTGTCAGCAAAAATGTTTGATAAACCTGAAAGTTGGTGACTTGGTGTGAAGGATGTCCTGCTAGCAAAAATTTCCCCACCGTAAAGCATTGGAGCTGGAGCTGTTTGGTTTCATATTTTTCATGTCCAATATTAGCTGGACCTGCATATTGTTTTCCAGTGAAATCAAGTTCTAAAGAGTAAGGCCTCGTTTGGAGTGCAGAAATTTTCTCTATTTTTTGCATTTGGAGTGCATGAATCTTATAGAAATTCACAAAAATCAATTCGATTTCATAGAAAAAACACAATAAACGGGAAAAATTCTCACGTTTAGGCCTAAACTTAGGGATGGCAACGGGTCAGGTTCGGATCTTCAAAAAATGTTGTTGGTGCAATATCAGAACCGCACCCGCACTCGCGGGTGAAAAGTGAAACTCACACCCGAAATCGTCAGGTTTTGAGCGAGGGTCGAGTTTACAACGGGTTTTATCATAAAGTGCATAAGATATCATAGTATACACACGGGTGTCAGGTCTTCATCGGGTTTTGAATCGGGTATTGAGTCGTCATCGGGTTTCGGACCCTTTATCGGGTTTCATACCGGGTTTAAGGTCCTTTGTTGGGTTTTAAGATCGAGTTTTGGGTGGTGGATTAAACATAAAAAACTGACTAAACTATATAATTAATTATATTCAAGGCCCGACGGGGCATCTGTCGGTGCGAAATAATACCCGCACCTGGACCCGATTACGTGGATCAGGTGCAGAGGTGACCTGAATTTTCACCCCGCACGCGCCCGACGGAGCCTTGAACTCGGGACCGAATTGTCGTCCCTAGAGTCAATATCATTATGTTTTAGGTTACTTTGCATGTACAATGGTGAACATCTCCCCTTCCAAATCCTTCAGAGACACGAGCCGTTTGCCCGAGGCACTAGTGCGTCGCCTCGCCGCCGTATCCCTCTCATGATTTGGTTTACACCATCTGAGTAAATGCGAAATTCAGAGCTCGAGAAAATGTGTTCACGTAGAATTCCAAAAGCGATTCATGGTGCCGGTTCCATATAGCAGTACTTGCGCCACTCTCCAGTGTTGTGACGAACTTTAGAGCATCTCCAACCGAAACTTCATATTTCACTCTCTATCTCTTCATATATATATCTCATTTTCGATCTCTATAACAGCTTCAACTTCAATCGATACTTCATCTTCTTCTCTAAATAGCCTTCACCTGGCTTAAAAAAAAGAAGAAGAAAAAACACTCCAGCTCGTCTTCCTCCTCGCGTGACTCCACCTCGCACCGCATCCCCACATCCCGTCACCACTGCAGCACCCCCCCCCCCCCCCCCCCCCCCCCCCCCCCCCCCCCCCCCCCCCCCCCCCCCCCCCCCCCCCCCCCCCCCCCCCCCCCCCCCCCCCCCCCCCCCCCCCCCCCCCCCCCCCCCCCCCCCCCCCCCCCCCCCCCCCCCCCCCCCCCCCCCCACACACTCCGCCGTCGAGACCGTAAGCCGCCGCCGCGAGCTCCCCCACAGCCGCCCGTCGCGCGCCGTCGTCCCCGTCCCTTTGCCGGCGCCAGTAAGTCTCTCCTGCTCGTACCTCTCTATCTCTCTCCAATTCTGGCGCGAATGGGTGAATTGTTGGTCACGGTTGCTGGATACCGATCGTTCTCGACTCCTACAAGAAGAGTACCGGGGAGAGGAAATGAAGATTTACACAGTGATACGGTGCGGGATACCGAACCGGTTGGAGACCTTTTTTCGGCCATGTTCGCTAAAATCAACGATAGCGAACGGTTTGCCGCGTCGGTTGGAGATGCTCTTAGTGGTTAATAATCGTACGCACTCCCTTCATCCCAAAGGAT
Source organism: Zoysia matrella (assembly GCA_001602295.1). NCBI lineage: Eukaryota > Viridiplantae > Streptophyta > Magnoliopsida > Poales > Poaceae > Zoysia > Zoysia matrella. The sequence continues at coordinate 46,849 of BCLG01000291.1, forward strand.
TTTCGTGAGATTTTCATAGGAATACTGTTTATGGAGGAATTTTTCCTTTCCAATTCTTTGGCTTGTAGGATTTTGACGTGCAATTCCATAGAAAACTACCCTTTGAGTATCAATTCCAAAGGGATTTTTGCATCCACTCAGACCTCTTGCTAAAATTCCTATGCACAAAGAACGAGAAACATCACGCAAAGCACTATTCTTATCAGTCTTGTTCACGGGACCAGTTGTCTGGGACTAATAGAACAATTCCGGTATTTTTCCTACGAGATATCCAAGCAATCATTCTTATCAAATTCCTATATTGTTTATTCCTCTATTTTGCACCGATATTCCTACGAATTTCCTATATTTTTACTGTTCCTACGTTTTATAATTCCATCAATCCAAAGAGGCTCTTAAGTTTTTTTAATTTACTTGTCATCCTCCCTTGTCAATGTAACTTTCTTTATTTTCTATACATCTCTATTTTTATTACTATCCTCTTTGTTTTTAGTATATTTAACTTTTTCACTCTTTAGTTCTTTAACCTAAACTTATAATGATAATTAAATTGGGACGGAGTGAGCAGTGGTTTAGGTTATGTTTGGAATCAATATGGTTTCTTAAAAACTGGTTGATGTTTGGAAGCCAGTTTACAAAAACTGGTATCTAGCTTTTTTTTTCTTGTCTAATGACTTCTTTGCCCATTTTTTATCTTAAATATTTGAGTTTGTTAAAAAGGTAGTCTTTCGATCAAAAGAATCTAAACTGAGCCATATTAATTCTTGGTTTCTAAGAAACTAAAAAACTAGTTTCTATAAATCAAGATAAAAACTATCCTTGTCAGAATCATGTACCCCGGGTACTCACCGACCCATACTTGTATACGTGGGCCAAAACCTCGAGGGGTTTTGGGATCGAACGACGAAGCACTAACGCGCGGTCCGACCCTCGGGGCAACAATCTACGAAAGTCAAGTCTTAGCCGCATCTAGCGCTAAGACGTCGACCCTCAGTGACCGACTCCTGAGATAGGTGCGGCATTTATGTCGCATTTATTCCGACAACCAACCGCCAACCGTCCCGACGGAACGGGCCAGGTTCACCGCGACGTGGGCGAGCCGCGGAAGTCTACGGACAAGACCCGACGACACTGTGGCTGACGCTACAGTACTGAACTGATCTTACAGTACCCGGCGCGACGTGCGACGCGACAGGCCACGACCCCGCACGGGCGTGACGAATGATGACGACGTCAACGAGACCCACCTATCAGCGAGATATTAAAACCGCATAGAGCCCAGCATTTTGTAACTCCGAGCCGCCCTATATAAAGAAGGGTCCGGAGGACGATACAGAGAGATAAGGTTCTAACCTTAAACCCTCGCGTGCAACCGTTTACGCGCGCAAGCGATCTCACGAACACGTGAATCGAGCATTTCACAACTTAGATGTCAGGTTCTCTCCCGAAGAGAGAGTCCGACCCTTTGTACTCGCCCACTGATATGAACCACTCTCTCGACATAGGTTATTACACCGTTCGAAGTGGCTCGAATCAGATAAAAAACTTCATTGAGTCTTTCGTAGACTAGGTCACAACGAATACAGAGGGACACCACCCCCTCGATCGTATTTCGGAGGCACACCACCCCCTCGATCGTATTTCGTACTGTGCCGGTAATCAAAACGTCGACAATCCCGTTTGAAGGGCATTCAGTTTTTAAAAACCAGTTTCTTATAAATTGGTTGGAATCAAACAGGGCCTTAATAATGCAAGAAGAGACTAATCTCGTGCCTCTGCCTCTTCCAGATAACTTTTTTCCACGTCTATTATAGCATGCCGTATTGCCCATCCGTGCATTTCCATGTGCCGCGAGGTTTGCCGTCCGCGTCGGGGCTCGTCGCTCCAGCAACGCACGCTTCGTCTAGCTGAGCTGGACGAGATGTCTTCAGGTTAGACGAAGACGGTCCCACGTGGTGGCCCGGTTACGTTGGCCTTCGTCCTCGCAAGCTTTCGACGTCACAATAACCACCACCCGAGGGATAACGCAACTAATGGTGCTTATTATTTGCTTGCTCGTATCGTCTCAAATACTACTCAGATGATTTTGCATCTAATTAATCTCATGCTGCTCTGATCGATGAAGCAAGCAAGCATGGCTGGCCCCATGATTCCCTTAAAAAAGGACATGGCCGGCCCCATCCGATTTATATTCTCCTCTCTGTAATCAAGAAATCGAGCTGAAAATGACGGACTACTGGAACTGCACACCGAACGCCGCTGGCTTGTCGAGACATCCACGTTGCTTGTGAAGTAGTGCTCTCTCTTTTCCAGCAGCAGTGGTTGTCATTAAGCAGAGCCTTGTGCCCTTGTTCCTTGTCATTTGATATCGTTGAAACGTTTGCTTCTGGTCACCACGACCTCTGCTGGCATGTTGGCCAAGCAAAATGAAGCTTCGGTCTAACGGCAGTAGTTGGTCGTCTGGAATTATATGTGACCACCCATGTCGGTTCATCGCTCCGCTGTGCCCGTTTACATTTAAGGCTTTTCGGTTGCTAAGCTAAAATTCATTCCCGAACAGAATTGATTTCTGGCATGGAATAAGTCATTCTATATCAATAATTTAATATTTATTTATGAAAACATTCACTAGAGTGGGAGTAAAACACAGTCTATTTTTGTATTTCTTCTTATAATCTGAAATAAAAACACACCTCTTACTATATAAAAGGAAACCGGTCCGTTGAAGAAGAAATTCAAGTATAAACTAGATTTCATTCCTATCCTACTAGAATTTTCCATTAACAAAAGTTAAATACTATGTACTCCCTCCGGTAAAAAAAAAAGTCATTTTAGACAATATTTTGATCAAACATTGAGAATATAAATTCCAAATAAGTTTTAACTCGTTAAGTTTAAAAATATAAAAATCATATGATTAGATTTGTTTTAAAAAATATATTCATAAAAGTATAAATATGTTTTTTAATAAATATTTTTATAGAAAATAGAAATCAAAACTATATTTTGAAGGCTGTGTCATTGTTCAAAACGATTTTTTTTAAACCGAAGGGAGTATATATTCACTTAATCCATGTCAAGAACTATTTCTAACCAACCGAACGAGCCCTAAGCGATCTTTTTGGGCGTGATTGGTTCCTTCGCTCAGCCCCTGGCCAGACCCATTTGGTGCATTAATCACATGATTGGTAATCTAATCTGATCCCCTTGGCTTAGCCTCTGGCCAGGCCCATTTGTTGCACACATCAAATGATTGGTTGCCTGGGTAGCTTCGCCCGACTCGTGCAACATTACCCCCACAGCCTTCCCCAAGTGGAACATGGTTACGTGGGGGTGAGCCTCGTTGCTCGGCCTTGCCGCGCTGGTGCAGCCCGCAATCCTCATGGGTGAGATGGCAAATACACCGTCACTCCAGAACCAGGCCCATGCCAAACCAACTACTGCTACTAATTATGTAGAGCCGCATCAATCGATATTTAGAGCCCTTTTGACAGAGTTCTCAGCTCTTGATTCTTAGGCAGAATCAAAGAAGTTCTGCCAAACGCTGCTTTATAGGAGAAGTGATTCTTGTCTCATTCTGTGAAGTGATTATCTAAAATGAAGGCTGAGAGCTGAAAAAATAGCATCTCCTGATTCGATGCTGTGAAGTGATTCTCTGTCCTAATTCTAAAAGTTTATTCTAGATAATAAAAAAAATCACTTTCAGCCGCAAAATCACTTTCACAAGAGAATCAATATTAAAAAATAAAGAGCTGCAAAATCACTTTCACAAGAGAATCAATATTAAAAAATAAAGAGCTGGAGCTCTGCTAAAGAGGCTCTTATTAGCTCTTGTAGGCCTGTATCTCATAGCCAGGCCCATGTGGACACACGGAAACAATCACCCAATGTTCTTCTTCTAGGTACAGCATGAGCTCGTTTGGGTCCAGTTTGTGGGAGTTGTAATCTTCATGGATATTGAAGTTGTGAAACTCCTAAAGGTGTGAATATTTTAATAATTCAGTGAAATCCATGATGTGACTAAGACTTATGAATAACTGTTTTTTTCAACAGGCATCAACTGTGCCAAACATGCCATAATCTTGCCATATATATTTCTATTATACCTGTAAATCCACTGCTATTCCTTCAGTGCCTTGGGCCTTCCAAACCGTGTAACATCAAGCAGCAGCAACTTTCCTTCCATCCTCAATGAAGAAGATGGCTGATTCAGGAACCTGAAAAGGGGCAAGAGAAAGGGTTACTCCTAATGAAAAGCATGTCGATGAAGATGCAAATATTCCACAGCATGTAGTGCAACCAGGCAGCTATATGGCTGTTCGCTTCCACTTTATTGATAAATACTCCTATATTCTAGACCATAATCTTATTTCTTCGCTCAATGAAATAGTAGATAAAATTTTCCACATACTTTTGTGAAACAAAATTGATTATCAAGTATGAAGCATGCAATCAGTAACAAAAAGCAAGGTATAGATAATTACATCAGGCCATGTATTTGTAATGAACTCGACAATGTCATATGATATGCCCCCTTGCACATCAATTTGCTCCTTCTCAGTTGTACCCTGAGGAATGAAAAGAAAGATTGTCTGCATAATGCTTCAAAGGAACCAAAAGTCACAATAGAATAGAAGAAAAAAACAGTATACCTTAACAACAGAAGCTCCAGTCGCAAACTTCTTCCCAAGCTTCTTTGATGCATCACTCAGTTTTATACCTAAAGTTTCAGGAAAGAACATAAGATCGATGTGAAAACAGCTGCCATTGTAGGATTTTAAAGGAAAGGTAGTCCATTTTAACCCTATACTAAATCCACATTCCACATTACCACCCATTTTACAGTGCTTCTACATAATCAACTTGCACATAAACATTTATGAGAACACGGCTCACCAAACAATTCAAGGCCTTTCACCACAGTTACACATTTGCGCTTGTTGCGGACAATCTTTTCAATCACAACCTCTTGCTTCTCCTGCACACCAAAGTAGAATTTTGTCGCTAACAAAATTCTATCAAGGAAAACAGTTATTAGAAATGTTCTATATAATATTTAAATTGGCTTAACTCCAAACGAGAAAATATTGTACAATAGCTATTTCACGACTATCTAAACAAACTATTGCTACTTTGTTACACTTGGCACTGAACTTGGTTATCCTCCTGAAAACTAGAAAGAGGGATCAAAGTACATACCCTCTCTTGACACAATGCACTCCAAAGAACAATAGAAATCTAGAACAATGGTGCCTTGAATTATAAACAAGTGACTTTCTTGGATGTTGGAACTATGAGGGAACGAACCTTTTTCTTGACCTTACCACCAGGCAGGCGCTTCACCTCCTCTTTCGATGCAGAAGCAGACCCTGCAGAGGCAGAACACACATGAAGATCAAATTTCATCAGAAATGAGCACATAACGAAGGTTCGCATCCATACTCCCCAGCCCCTAACTGGCGTTACTCTACTTCCAAAGAAAACAGACAGGGAATCACGAACAAGATAGGCACGTGGTATAAGTACAACACGAACCTGCGGCGCTGGTGGAGCCATCCGAGATCCCGACGCCCTGGAGACGCGCCCCGACATTGTCGACATCCTTGTCGCCGCTGCCACCTGCGCGCCCGACCAGATCAAACACCGATAAGATTAGTCTGCCGAGACCTCTAGGGGCGCAAAGGGGAGAGGAAGGCTGCGGGAGGAGGGGACACACGAACCGGAGGAGGATGGGGCGACGAGCTCGTCGGGGTACACCCCGGGCGCGTGCGCACGGAGCCAGGGCTTGCAGCGCTCGAAGTTGGGGCCGAACTCGCAGTACTCGGCGGGAAGGCCATAGGTGCCGCAGTAGAGCACGCGCACCGGTGCCGGCTTCTCCGCCGCCAATGCCATGCCGCCGGATCGATACGGTGCGGAATGCGGCGGTTGGGGTTGGGATGGGCTGGGCTGGGCTTGTCTCGCTCTGCTCGGCTGCTCGAGTTCGCGGTCAGATTTCAGTCATCTCTTCTCCTTTTCGCATTGCTCGGAGAGATGTTGGACATTTCTGGGTTGAAACTCGAAACTGACGGGCTGCTAGATGGGCCAGATTTCAGTCATCTCTTGATTGAGGTCTAATCAACTCAAACATGCCCCGCCATGGCTCTCGTTTTTGGTTGGGTGAGCAACTTCCATAGGTAGTTATAATTTGAGTACCTAAAAGAGAATTTAAGTAGTAGCTAAATCTGTATGAATAATTAAAAAGGTGCTCAACTCCAATAGGTATCGGTATCGATAATTACATAGCTAAAAAAATTTAAACAGCCATTCCCAGCCCATGGGCTGTTTAAACTAGGTGGCCCATTCGTATTTTAGGTTTACCAGAATGATCTACATGCTGACGGCGACGGACGTACACATATTCCATCATTCTCTGGCGGCAGAATAGATGGGCGTAGTACCATGCGATAGTTGATGCCGACCTGCACCCACGAGCATTAGCAGTAGGCAGATCCACCTGCACAAGCTGTCTTTGTTCAGCCTCGCTACTCTATCGGCCGGCAGCGGATCAATGTCTAATCGATCTCTCACCCTCCGACTCTTGGATGATTCATCGTCCGATGATGACGACATCATCGTTACCGACGCTGCTTTAATCGTTGGTGGTTTGTCACAAAATGTTAGGAAACATCGCGGTTCTGTCCCAGAGCATATATATACATAGGTATCGTGATCGAGAAGGTGGACACGTAAGAATGTTTCAAGACTACTTGGCCGATGATGCCACATTTGGGCCAGAAATTTTTCGCCGGAGGTTCGTATGTTTTAAATAGTTTTGATTGCAATGGGTATTGCATATTACTTACAGTGTGCTTATATTTTTTGTTTACAATTAGATTTCGTATGAATCAAGAAATTATTCATACAAATAGCACGGCACTCTCATTTTCTGTACTAACAAGTTTACCATTGACAGATGAAATTGTTACCATTGACAGCTGAAATTGGTTGCTCCGCAGATCTGAAATCAGAGTGGCTTACCAGGGTCGAGTCCGGGGAGCTATCAGCTAGTGAATCTGCTGCCCACTGCCGAGTCAGGCTGCCGGTGCGTTGTCAGGTGATGGAGGGGCGGTTCTGGAGGTCCGTTGCGTTGAGTGGTCGTCGGTGATGAAGGGGCCTGCCCTATTCGAGCTCCCTGCCGAGGCACATCACCACGGGCTCCGGTGTGAGGAGGTCGCCGCGCTGGTGACCATGGCCGCCGCCACGCTCGCCGCCCGGGCGACCTAGACGGTGGCCGGAAGGGTGGCTACCAGCAGTGGACGCATCAGGGAATCCAGTGCTGCCTCAGAGATGAGCTCTGGGATGGAGACGAGGGAAGGAGCTCTTGGGGAATGGGAGCAGATACGGGCGCCGGAGAAGCTCGATTTGGTGCGGGAGAATCACCTCGCGCGGCAAATCTGTTCGCGCAGAGAGAAAAAGGGCGCGCGTGGGGTGTTTTCTGATGGATAGGTCGGACTCAAACGGTAGCCCAAATGTGAGTATTTTATTTGGTGATTTGAGGATAACTACATTTAAATACCGTATATATTGGATTGATTTTTTTTAATATCTAAATTAGTGTTTAAATTATTTTAAGTCACTGTTAGAGTTGCTCTAAGTCACGTACCAACCAAGCCCCTTAGAATGAGGGCACAGGCAGTAAATTTGTTATAACTGGATAGACAATAGATCGATTTTTTCAATTTTTTTGTTAATTAATTGGTTTATTATGCTGTTCTGATTATACTTATAGTATATTTGTGTTAAATAAATTGAGGAGTAAATTTGAGAAAATAGCGAGAAAAAATGTACAAAATGTAAATAAATGGTGGAACAAACAACTAGCATTTAACAATTATTTATAGATCTAAATATATATAGATTAATAAGTAGTCACGAGCAAAATAGATATTTTATTGAAGGACAGACTAACGATTAATTTTTCCTTCAAACAGGTAATGAACTAATAATTAGTCGAGTAATTTTTAGTCAACTAATTATTAGTTCAGAGTAATAATTAGTCAGCCAGATCAAACACCCCTAAAAAAACATGTGACAAACTAATAGGCTAACAAGAGAAATTTAAGTATATTAGCAGTGAGGTGAGCAGCAATAAGCACATCTAGCAAGTATATTACTCTTTCACAACCTTCACGAAAACTCACATCCCATGTACAGGCGAAAAAGAAAGAAAACTCACATCTTTGCCTAACCGATCTAGGCCTCGCCCCAATACTGTGATGCTCTTACGTTTTGTGCGATTTGATATATGATGGCGGAGCTTCCACCCGCGCCTATAGCTAACTACGTCATCTCGTGCTTTTTCACCCTCGGATGAGAGCTGTGTGGCTTCCACGGCGCTTGAGTACACAATGCTTCGGTGAGAAATCACATTTGTGCGGGTTTGGCTCTTTTAAAAAGGGTTTTGGCTCTAGCTTTTTTTAAAAAAGGTTCTTATAGTTTTGGCTCTTTAAAAATGTTTAAAAGATCAGTTTTTTTTGAGTTTTTTTATTTTGTAAAAATAATTAACAAAATAAAATATCACGTAAACGAAAGAGTCAAAAAAGCTATATTTTCATAACTTTTAACTTCATCTCTTGTTTCTCCGTAAAAATAAGGAGAAAACTGCCTCGCTTTGTTGTCGCCTGTCGGCGAAGACAGCCCATCTGCCCATGACTCTATACGGCTGCCCATCCTCCCGAGCTTCTCCGCTGCCGGCCGCTGCCCCGCCGCGCCAGGTCGTCGGCGAAGACGTCGATGAGGCCGCGCTCAGATCCGTATTGGTGGACCTCGGATCTGCCATCGCCCTCGTGCTGGCTGCGGCTCCCGACATCGTGGTGTCCATGCTTCTCCTGTGACGCTTCACCTCTCTCTCTCTCCCCCCCCCCCCTGCAGAAACGGTTTGGGAGCACTGCCCGGCCTAGGTTTTCCCACCTCCTTCACGCTGTCATCGGCAGCAGTACTGTAGCCGTCGGAGGGAGAGCAGAAGCAAGCTTCCAAAGTTAACTTTTGGATTTTAAAAAATGAAAAAAATGACAAAGGAACACATTCTATGTATAAGTATCTCAGATAGTTCCCTTTGGTCCTTGTCTAGCATTTCTAAATTAATTGCCATTTTAGCTTTGCGCACAAAAATTAAGAAAAAATAAAAAAGTGGAATGTGTTAAAAACAAAAAAAAATAAAGAGATGTATTAAAAAAAAAGGTGCATTAAGAAGCAAAGATGACAACTAAATTAAAAAAACTTAAAAAAGTTAAGATGACAAATAATTTGAAAAGAAAGGAGTAGTTATTATATAAATAGCGCACAATAGTGCGCCGCAATACACTAGCACAAAGTTGTGTCTGAACCTTTGCATCGTCTCCGCCAGAAGTCTGTTTGAACTGTGATCCAGTGCACGAGCTGCTTTCCTTTTCCTAGTATTTAATTCGTCCCTTAGAAAAGAGACAAAATCTCCGGATGGGTTTGGAATATCCCGGCCGTTCTATGCAAACTTCTACCGGCTAAGTTTCAAAAAAAAAAAAAAAAACTTCTACCGGCTTGACGACTCCTAGCTAGTAGCGGTATACCGTATACTGATGGACCGATGCGTTCCAATCCAGTATAGTCCACTGTAGTTAATGGTGATGGGATGTGCTCCCTAGTCGCGTCGACGGATCGGCGTTGTGTCCTCAGAAGCCGAGACGAGCCAGCGCGCGGCGGCCGTCAGTCCTCGCGCGCGGCCGTGGAATTCGTAGGCGGCGGCGACGTGGCGCGCAGGCATTCCGCTCTCATCAACAAAGGCGGCCTGCCGAGCTGCGGATACCCCAGTCGCCAGTCGGTGCACGGGACTCATGCATAGTACCGCTAGCAGCTCGTCTGCGCACCGGATCGCCGGTCCGCGGCCGGCCGGCCTCTCTTCTTGGGCTGCGCCTACACGTGCTTTGTTACACAGACAGGTCGAGGAATAGTAGCAGCCTCATCACTGCTACTCCGTTTAATGCACGGGAGACAGTGGCCTTCCGTTTCCGCAGCGCCGCAGCTCCGGCGACGACCGTTCGTTCGTCCGTCGTCGTCGTCGTCGGTCGCGGTGGGCTGTTCAAAGACAGGGCGCGCGTCAGCCGGAGTACGTCGTACTATACCACAGGGAAGTGCGGCTCTGTGCCGGTCGGACAGGAGTCGGTCAGGTCACCAGTCACCACCACCGCACCGTTTTGGCCGGAGCCGGGCGGTGCCGTCTGACCGTCTCGGTGCGAGGAATCCGCTCGGAAGCAAGGGGACAAAGTGTCACCTATTGGCGGCGGCGACGTCCGCACACCGGTCTTTCTAGGAATTCGTGATGATTGTGAGCGCGACCGGCTGACCGATGCGTGGATGGGTGGAAGCAGCCCGGAACTTTCTGCGCCAGGGGACAGCGAAAGGTCTGTAGCCCGCTTTGATCGCCATGGATGGTGGACCGTGTGTGTGTCGCGTGTGTGAACCCTTGGCTGGTGTATCCGTCCGATCCCTTTGTAGCGTTGCTAGAGTAACAGAGGGTCCGTGTGGTGGTAGTTTAGGTTGTGACCGTTTGGGACTTGAATATTTTCTCAGAACCTATGCTGTATAATCGAAATAATTTTTGTGAAATTCTTGTATGCTGTATAACCGAATTAATTTTTGTGAATTTTTTTATTTCAAATAGATCTTTATCATTTGAGAGAATTCCTTGTAAGTGCTAAAAAACTGAGCTCTTCCGCTCTTGTCCTTTTTCATTTTAAACTTCTCTACAAGGACCAAATAAATTTTATTCTTTCTTTTATGTCCCTTCCATCAACTCTGTTAGGTTCACCTTTGACAGCAATGCGTAATGTCTATTCTATTCTCTTTTTTCCATCTCATCCCAAATCCTATCGTGTTCAGCCGTCGCGTGAGCAGACAAAGAGAGGGAGGCACCGGCGGCGCTGCATGGAGCAGGGGTCGCGAGCCCCAGCCCAGGCCGGTTGCTGCGGCAGAAGGTCGGCGCTCGCCAGTCACAAGCACCTAGGTACTTGGGCCACCAGGAGGGGAAATAATCAATATTGAAGGTACCTAAATGTTAATTTTTAGAGAAACAAATAATTTTATATTGTAATAAAAAAGACGGCCTAAATTTTAACCCTCATCTAGCACTGTTAGTGGTTAAAGTTGACAGAAATGTCATCGAAGGAAGAACAAATCTCATTGGGTCCTCTTAGAGAAATTCAAAATGAAAAAGGCTAAGAAGAGAAATTGTAAATTTTTTAGGCCCTTAAAGGAATTCTCTCTAATTTGATAAGTACATATGTTAATTTCCGTCAACGCCGTAGACTGCAAAAATGGAACGTTGTTTCTCTTAGACGGCTTCATTCCATCCATTGGTCTGAAAATACGTGTGCTGTGCGTACTCTGTTCTCTTTACCGCGGGACGTACAAGTAACAAGGTACAGTAAAACACTAGCCCTACCGGCATGGCTTACACGTGTCTGTAATCGTCTCATCTTTAGCAAAAATAAATAAATGACGGGTCAATGTATCTTGCTAGATACTTTGATTTTTATCTTTGCGCGGACAATAATTAAACACGTTTGTATTTTCAGAATGTTAAAAAAATTCTCCACGCAACCACATATATATACACCTCGTCCATCAACAAAACCCCGCACATGCCTACCTAATATGTACCCTCTGTTTAAAAAATGTCATCGTTAGAATAAGAATTCTGCTCTACTTCAATAACAAATTATCTTTTAAAGATAACAGGTTAAGACTGAACGAGTAGTACACCATATGATATATGATAATCCAAGGTGGCCACTTGCTAATATAGGGTGTATACCATAGTCTTCTGTTACAATAAAAATCAGTGGTGCCCAAATTTTCTTCCTGGTGTATTATATTGGAAAGGTAATGGAGCATGTGGTGCATTGGATGTTGTCCTGGATGAAATTAATAAATTATAACAATCGCAAGTTGCTCAACTTAATTTGTGCATATTCATTGCATGAGATAATGAGCCAATTAGCAGGTACCATCTCCCCCAGAATGGATCCAAGATGTTGTTCAAAAAGATTAAAAAGCGCCCATTTATTTCCCCTTCCAAAAGCAGGTAAATTTCTACTACCCGCCGCAGCCAAACCAAAAACTGACCGTGGACTCGAGATCGGGTCGCTTGACTAGCTTAATGAACCCATTTTTTTTCCACTCTACAACACGTGCGTTCCCTCACACACTTTAGTTTAACTAGCTCTCCATTTCCCTGATCCAGAGCTCGCTATAAATATGCATCCAAGCCACTGCGCTCTACTTGCTATCACCGTCGCGTAGATCCAGCGGTATCGATCGATCCTCAGCCGCCCTGGCAAGCTGCCGCCGAAGGAATCGAAGCCTGAAGCCATCAACTCACACACATAACCACCGAGTAATCTAGAGTTGTTGAGATCGAACAACATCCTTAGATCGTTCTGAACAGAGCTAGCTAGCTGAGACTACGGCAGCAGCAGTGGATTGATCGCCATGGATAGCAGCTGGTTCCATGGCTACGCCGCCGGCAACACCGGCTTCGTGTGCGGCTACGCTGCCAGGTACGGCTTGCAATCATGCAGATGGCCGGTTGCTGAAATTGCTTAATTACCTATATCATCAGATGGACGGTTCTTGTTCCGGCCGCGTTGATTGATTTTTATCCTGCTGATCTGTTGTTACACTATTTCCAAATGTGCAGCTGCGCCCCTGCCGAGTTGCAGCACGAGGAGGAGGATGCGATGCTCATCAGCTCACAGATTCAGCACCACTTGAACCAGGTAATTAAGCGGCTAATTGTTATCTGATGACACTGAAAAAAATACAGAGTTACAGACAGCTGAATGGATAATCAGTACTAGTACTAATATTGTTATTCATAGAATGGAGTCGTAGCATTCGTTAACGGTTTTTTGGTACACATGCAGATCAGCATGCACATGAACATGGACGACGAGGTAGTCTACGATGGAGCACTGGACATACAGCAGCAGCACCCCGCCGTGGTGGACGGCCTCCTCGGTCCGCAGCACGCGACCAGCTTCCCCTCCTCTTCATCGTCCTCATCGCTCTCGCTGCGCTCGGGCTCCCTCTCCTGCAGCCCCGAGAGCTCGGCGCACATCCTCGGCGCGCCGGGCGCGGCCGCGGTCGTCGGCCAGTATCCTGAGGTCTCCTCGCACGTGCCGGTACCACCCGCCGTCGTTCCCTACGACCACCAGAACGCCAACGTTCACGTGCCAGCAACTGCGCGGGAGTTACCGGCGGCCTCCAGGACCGCCGGTGCGTTCAAGCGCTACGGCCGGCACCTCGGCCCGAGGAGGCAGCCGAAGCCGGGCGTGTGCGGCCAGAGGATGTTCAAGACGGCCTTGTCGGTGCTGTCCAAGATGCACGTGGCCGCGTCCGCGAGGCATAGTCAGCAGTACTACTACTACGACCAGGCGTCGGCTGCCGAGGCTGCGGCGGCGGCGCCGTCTGTGAACCAGCTGCAGCACATGATGTCCGAGCGCAAGCGGAGAGAGAAGCTCAACGACAGCTTCCAGGCTCTCAAGACCGTCCTACCACCTGGCGCCAAAGTACGTTTCTGGTTTCATGTTTTTTTTAATGCATGCAT